>JAWQEG010004299.1:0-7500 GCA_033782935.1 Petrolisthes cinctipes
TACAGGGTCACACTACAAAAACAACAACAACAACAACAGACCTAGATATAACATTTACACTTTGTATTATAGGATATATATATATATATATTTTTTTTTTGTAGCATTTCCCTGTACGGTGTCCAGAGTTATGTTTAATTAATTGAGTTACTGTAGTGTACATCGCTTCCATAATTATTTTGTGAAACTGTATTTATTTGGCAGGCATTCAAAGCGCAACAGGGATATGGTTTAGATATACTGTACTTATGGTATTTACTGCGTGTCTTCTATTAGCGTTCCTTATGGCCAGAAAATGCACATGAGGATACATCTAGATCACACAGCCTATCAAAACGGCAGCCACTGTGGCGTCAGGCATGCGTGCAACCACAGGTCATGAGCTCACTGTACAGGCAAAAATATTACTCCACCGCTGTGTACACGTGTTTGTCCAGTCTCGGTCAGTAAATTCGTCTCCAGTAACTCATACAAGTACAGATCGCCCATGTATCATTATTTACGAGGAAACACAAACATATGTGGTCATATAAATAAAACACCCTTGCCAGTAAAAGTGTACATATATATACATAGATATATACGTGCGCCTGTGTGTGGTCAGTTGGCTTATGTTTCTTTTAACGCTGGTATCATGCTTACTTACATTATTTATTTACTCTGCTAGAAGGTTATGTATGCTCACCAATCAATCGGTTCAGAGGTAAAATTTATTGCGACGGAATCCCACACCACAAGGAGAGGGTGAGACCAAGTGGCCGAGACCGTAGCTGCATGGATTGTTTATCAAAAGTAGCGACTCATAATGTGGGGAATGAAGTGGCCTCGTAAAGCAAAGCAAAACACGGAGAACAAAAAAAAAAACGCACTTGCTACAAAGGG
Organism: Petrolisthes cinctipes; assembly: GCA_033782935.1. Classification (NCBI taxonomy): domain Eukaryota; kingdom Metazoa; phylum Arthropoda; class Malacostraca; order Decapoda; family Porcellanidae; genus Petrolisthes; species Petrolisthes cinctipes. The sequence goes on from JAWQEG010004299.1 coordinate 883, forward strand.
TCCAGATGGTTTTCCTCGAGTCTTTTACAGCAACACGAGGCATACTATATTTTTTAAGAGTACTACATACACGACAGAAAATATTCGCCTAATCACCGTACTCCCCCCTTCCACAACAACAACAACAACAACAGCAACAACAATAATAATAATAACACTACTACAACACTCCCCAGGAATGTCTCAAGTGATGTTTTGTGTTTACTTTCCTCTTCTCCCCTCCTTGCTCTCCTATTCACCCCCTCCCCCCTACACACACACACACCTGCTACCAAACCTGACAAGGACACTGGAGGAGGAGGAGGAGGAGGAGGAGGAGGAGGAGGAGGAGGAGGAGGAGGAGGAGGAGGAGGAGGAGGAGGAGGAGGAGGAGGAGGAGGAGGAGGAGGAGGAGGAGGAGGAAGGGGGGGGGGCTTGATGTGCTGGAGGAGGGGGCTATAGTCTGACAGGTGTGTAAACAAACAGGTAAAAAGGTTGGAGTGAGGTGATACAGCAGCAGGTTTGGAGGGGTGCAGTTTATTGTCTCTGGGTGTGTGCTCTCTCAAACCCCAGTGATCTTTCGAAATTGTTCCAAACTTAACTGAGAGAACTCGAGCAAAAACACCACAACTAAAACTATTCAGAGATTAATTTTTTTCAGGTCCAAATTCTCAAAGTTGCCTAGAATTAATATTGTGTGTAACTGTACAACATTACTGAAACCTCAGTCCAACATAATATTTGAACATTATAACAAATGAACATTAATTTTACTATTTGCTGCATACTATTCTACTCATTTTCTCTTTAATTATTACCATTTTACTGCTTACGGTTTTAAGATAGATGGACGTATATTGGAAGTCACCTTATAATTAACTAACTCCCAGTCCATTGTACAGTCTTCGGCAAAAGTCGTGTCGCCTCATTTAGCACTACTTAAAAGATAACATAAAGGTTAATCATCGAAAAAACACATTCACCATACAGAAATACAATATCCAGGAGGTAAATTAATATACTTTTTTACTGCAGGTGTGGTGACAGGATATCATATATCCACTGACTTTTTTTCCTTCCATCGTAGTAAATATCTTGGTAATAAAGAACAACACGTGTATGATTTTGCAGCACCTCATAATAATAATAATTGAGGGGGTTAAGTTGACACAAGGTGTTGTTGTATGATTACATTTTGATATGATACGAATTTATTTGCACGATGGAAGGAAAGTGTCGGTGGTTGTTTATTTAATTATGGCTGTGTGTACATACGAGTGTCAGTTAAATTGTTTCCCCTACTGTACCCTCCCAACCACAGACACGTCCCCTCCCTGCCAAGACGTGAGCAATCACAATAATTACAAAGATCATATCTACATCTTCCATATAATTCCACTACCAGACAGACAACACCAAGAGAGAAACCGCAATCGCTGCCACACACACAACCACACTCGTTACTACCAGACCTCTTGCCATCACTGCTCTCTTCGTGTCATTATAATTATTTTGAAGACTGCCAGGCTCCTCACTCAATATTTGGACATCTAAAAAGTTTCCTCTTATTTAAGGGGGAAGTGCAGTGTTTATAAATTTGTAGCAACTGACTCCTACGAACTATATACTCCATGCAACAGACCACCATTATATTTGTTAATCTAGTCATCATCGTCATCATCACTAAAACAACAGTTACCAACACCACCATCATCAAAACAATAACAATATCCACAATTACCACCAACACCATCAACACAACAATAATAATAACCACAATTACCAACACCACCACCACCATCACCATCATCAACACAACAACAACAACAACAATCACTCCACTATCATCAAAACAAGAACAAACAATAACCACATTTACCACCATCATCAACAAACCCACCACCATGCTCCATTACCACCACCACCACAACAACAACAATAATAATCACCACCAGAAACTCAATAACAATCGTCCCAATCATCTCGTGGTAGTAAACTGCTTAACTCATCTTTCCGCTTTCTGATTGGTTGAGTGTGCCCTTTCTCGCCCTCTGATTGGTTGACTGCTTGAGGGTACCTAAGCTGAACATTCCCTCCCTTGTGAGTTTTGTTCCGTGTGGGGTTTCCGTGTGTGTGTGTGTCAGAGTGTGAGTGTGTGTGTGTGTTTGGCTGAAGGTGAAATACTCATCTGTTTTACATCACTTAAACGCATAAAACATACAAGATTTTTACTTCTAACACAACGCACACCCACTCGCCACCTAATCAAGTCCTGTCGCCTCTCCTGCCTCATATATTCACACAGCTTGACATTTACGGAGCTGGGGAGAAGTGACGAAAAAGTCCTCACAGAACTACTTCTACTTCTACTACTACTACTTCTACTACTACTACTACTTCTACTACTACTACTACTACTTCTACTACTACTACTACTACTACTACTACTTCTACTTCTACTACTACTTCTACTACTACTACTACTACTTTTACTACTACTACTTCTACTACTACTACTTCTACTTCTACTACTAATACCAGGGTTCACAGTAAAGCAGACACAATGACCCCCTCATTTACAACTCAACAAGCATTAGACTGAATCATTAGAGAAAAGTATAGTAGCGACAAGGCTTTTGGTGGTGAATGATATAGTTCCGGTGTTCATGTGTACTTGTATGTAAAGATGCCATGACGTGACGGCAACACACACACACACACACACACACACACACACACACACACACACACACACATCATACACACACACACACAAACATCATACACACACACACACACACACACACATCATACACACACACACACACACACATCATACACACACACACACACACACACACACACTAGTTCTATATGTAGGCATGGAGGCTATATAATCATGTCAGTTCAAACTTGTACTCCATTATTTTCCTTTTTTTTCTAGTAAAGGTCGGATAACCAGGGCCGTCCGATAATAAAACAGGACCAATTAAAAACAAATAATATATATCCAGACGGTATAACTTTATCATGTAACAAATTATATGTCACTACCATTTCCTGAGATAATTTTTCACAGATGTTATTTCGATTCACTTAGGGGGGGTGCGGGAGCAGGGGACAGGGTTGGGGGGGTGCGGGGGGTGCGGGAATAGGGGACAGGCTTGGGGGGGGGGGTGTAGAAAGCCTGTCCCCTATTTCCGCACCCCCCTAACCCCCCCAAGCCTGTCCCCTACTCCCGCACCCCCCTAAACCCCCCCAAGCCTGTCCTCTACTCCCGCACCCCCCTAACCCCCCCCAAGCCTGTCCCCCTATTCCCGCACCCCCTTAAGGTGAGATTCTATTGTTGGTGAATTGGAAGGTCTGTGATTCCTCCCAACTATACCAGAAAACAGACCCCCCCATCATAGTACCATTGAGGGGGTCTGTTTCCTGGCATACTTTGGAGGAATCACAGACCTTCCAATTCACCAACAAGAGAATCTCCCCTTCATTACGAATCATTCTATATAAGCTGGAAAAAATGTGTATAGAGAAATTAAAGTTGAAGATTCTAACGTCATGTAAGAAGCAACGCACTTACCAAAACAATACCATAATAAGACTCTATAAAAACAATGGAAAAATAACTGTCTAATAATAATGTTCGCGTTTGTACCTACGAGCGGCGGAAACTGGTACTAAAGATCTATAAAACACTCCTGAATGATAGACACTTCAACCTTTAAATATTTCACTTACAGTACCGTATATAATTTTCTATGTGTATCAAACTTTTGCACAATGATGATTATGTCAAATGAAAGAAAGTACCTGACTGAGTTTTCCTTCTGAATGCTATCCTCCAATTATATTTAACTAACTGTGGGTGATATGAACAAGTAAGTGAAAATACACACTCAGAGAATACAGTCCCAAGAAAAATACACACACAGAGAATACAGTCCCAAGAAAAATACACACAGAGAGAATACAGTCCCAAGAAAAATACACACAGAGAATACAGTCAAGAAAAACACACACACAGAGAATACAGTCCCCCCAAAAAAAATACACACACAGAGAATACAGTCCCAAGAAAAATACACACACAGAGAATACAGTCCCAAGAAAAATACACACTCAGAGAATACAGTCCCAAGAAAAATACACACACAGAGAATACAGTCCCAAGAAAAAATATAATGTCCTGCATCAGGTGAATGTTTACTTACTGGACCACACGAACCAAACTTACCAACCAAAATTACAGAGACCGAGCGCTAAAAAAGTCTCGTATCATTTTTCGACGCCTTCTCTTTTGACGGTATTGCCAAACTACTGCACTCAACTATACTTTATAGAAATTCATTCACATCGCCTCACATAATTATTAAGGTGTTCTACTTTCATTTGACTGCGAGAGTACCGAAGGCTAAATTGGATTATGGGGGTGAGGGAATAGGGGGACAGGCTTTGGGGGGGTTTAGGGGGGTGCGGGAGTAGGGGGGTGCGGGAGTAGGGGGGTGCGGGAGTAGGGGACAGGCTTGGGGGGGTTTTGGGGGGTGTGGGAATAGGGGACAGGCTTTCTACACACCCCAAGCCTGTCCCCCTATTCCCGCACCCCCCCCCCCAAGCCTGTCCCCTACTCCCGCACCCCCATAAGGGAAGGACTTCTTTATGGTAAACTGGAGTGCTACTGATTCCTCCAAAGTGTGCCATGAAACAAATCACTTCAAGGTTACCAATAGGGGGTCTGTTTTATGGTATACTTGGGAGGAATCATATATAGACCTTCCAATTCACCAACAAGAGAATCTCCCCTTAAGTGAATCGAAATATATAGTGTTCTGTTTCGTGACATAGTTTGGAGGAATCAATGCAGTAGCCCCCTTCAATTTGCCCTCACGAGTTCCTTCCCTTAATTAACGCGTACATTTCCAAACTTATGTATATACAGTACGTTTCCTATACCTAGGTGTGATCAGTTCCTTTCAGATGTCTTGTTTCCACCTATTATAGCTTTGCCACTCTTCAACTCCCGTCATTGTTATATTATTTTCGAGAGGTACAGTGCAAACGCTTAAAATTGGAACAAAACACACATGTACAGAATATCACTTCGAATGTAAAGAGTCTAAACCTTAGAATCTTAGATATTTTAACTTGTACACGGATGGAAGATTGACAACTCGAAGGAAGGGAAGGGAACGGAAGGGAAGGGAAGAAAAGGGAAGAAAAGGGAAGGGAAGAAAAGGGAAGGAAAGAAAAGGGAAGGAAAGAAAAGGGAAGGAAAGAAAAGGGAAGGGAAGAAAAGGGAAGGGAAGAAAAGGGAAGGAAAGAAAAGGGAAGGAAAGAAAAGGGAAGGAAAGAAAAGGGAAGGAAAGAAAAGGGAAGGAAAGAAAAGGGAAGGAAAGAAAAGGGAAGGAAAGAAAAGGGAAGGAAAGAAAAGGGAAGGAAAGAAAAGGGAAGGAAAGAAAAGGGAAGGAAAGAAAAGGGAAGAAAAGAAAAGGGAAGAAAAGGGAAGGAAAGAAAAGGGAAGGAAAGAAAAGGGAAGGAAAGAAAAGGGAAGGAAAGGGAAGAAAAGGAAAGGAAAGGAAAGAAAAGGGAAGGAAAGAAAGGGGAAGGGAAGAAAAGGGAAGGGAAGAAAAGGGAAGAAAAGGGAAGAGAAGAAAAGGGAAGGGAAGAAAAGGGAAGGGAAGGGAAGAGAAGAAAAGGGAAGAGAAGAAAAGGGAAGGGAAGAGAAGAGAAGGAAGAAAAGGGAAGAAAAGGGAAGAAAAGGGAAGAGAAGAGAAGAGAAGGGAAGAGAAGAGAAGAGAAGAGAAGAGAAGAGAAGGGAAGGGAAGGGAAGAGAAGAGGAGAGAAGAGAAGAGAAGGAAAGGGAAGAGAAGAGAAGAGAAGGAAAGGGAAGAGAAGAGGAGAGAAGAGAGGAGAGAAGAGAAGAGACGGAAAGGGAAGGGAAGGGGGATAAACACCTCGAGGGAAGCGACCAAAGTTACGCGAGTCTCTTCAGTGTGTGTGTGTGTGTGCTATTTCATTATCTTATCATAAGTGTGTGTTATATTGTTGTGTTCTTTCTTCAGCAGTTGGCGGAGGTGGTGTACGTGTGTGTGTGTGTTGAGTGCTTGTTTTGTAAATCTTTGTGTGTGTGTGTGCTGTGCGTGAGTGAACTGACTTCCGTGTTGTGTTGTGAAGTGATTGTGTGTGTGTGTAACTTCATGTATATAATATTATGATCTTCCAGTGTTCGTAGGTCTGTGTAAAAGTATAGATATGGGTCAGTGAGAGAGAGAGAGAGAGAGAGAGAGAGAGAGAGAGAGAGAGAGAGAGAGAGAGAGAGAGAGAGAGAGAGAGAGAGAGAGAGAAGAGAGAGAAGAGAGAGAGAGAGAGAGAGAGAGAGAGAGAGAGAGAGAGAGAGGACAGAGAGACAGAGAGAGAGAGTAAATAACCTTCGAATTAATGATAGGAGAGAGAGAATCACCATACCACTGAGGCCTGAGTGAATTCAAGAGAGAAGAGAATGAGAATTAGGCAAGGAGACGATAAATTAAAATAAACTGATTGAGTGAAATAAGGCAAAAAATTAAGGAGAGAGAGAGAGTGAGGGAGGGGAAAAGAGTGAGGGAGGGGAAAAGAGTGAGGGAGGGGAAAAGAGTGAGG
>JAWQEG010004299.1:12500-59957 GCA_033782935.1 Petrolisthes cinctipes
AGGATAGCCAACTCCTACTTTCACTCACTTTCGCTCACTCCCAACATCATATTCATAACTAACAGAACCTGTGCACATTTTTATTACAACACACACAAACTCAAAGTCCACCACTGTATGAGGGGTTACAAAACGAATTACACACAAAAAAAAAAAAAAAAAAAAAAAAAAAAAAAAAAAAAAAACAGGACCCACCAAACGAAAGTAGTATTCTCAAAGTGGACAAAATGGACCTCCAGGGTGTTTTCAACTTCACTTTTGGTTTTGGTTTCCTGACACAATCCTCAAGGTTCCACACAGACAACCCAAAATATACTTTTTTGGGGGTAACATCGTATTTATTTTAAAGAGAGAGTGACTCGTGTTTCTAGGTAGCGATGGGTTAAGTGTTATGGTTCGTTCATTTGTTTCTTTATTTGAGTGCTTGGTATTATTATGTGTCGACTCTGGACATTGCTTCATACCCTATAGGTGTTTTCAATTATTCACAAGTCTACTACACCACAAGTAGTAGCAACCAAGACTACTAAATGCATCACCACCAACATCACTAGCAATAGTGACAACAATAAACAGCACCATCAAAACACAACAACAAACAATACCCCAACCACAATAACTCTCACCCCTACCACCACAACCACCATCACCCCCACCACCACAACAACCATTACCCCCACCACCACAACCACCATCACCCCCACCACCACCACAACAACCATTACCCCCACCACCACAACAACCATTACCCTCACCACCACAACTCTCGACACCATTAACATCACTTTAACAACAACAAAGCAAACAAGCAAGCCACCACAAACAACACACCTGGTGGACAATGATGATGTAATTACCAGGTACAGTAACGATACCATAAATATACAATATGACGCGAACAGTGAGAGTCAGAGAGTGCCAGGCAGACGTCACCCATCGCCAGGGAAAGTGCCACACACCACCAGGCCACTTGGGAGTCTTGGAAAGGGGAAGGGGAGGGAGGGAGGAAGGGGTCGGGGATGGGGAAGGGGAGGGAAGAATGGGTCGGGGAAGGGGAGGGAGGGAGGAAGGGGTCGGGGATGGTGGTGGAGAACGAGAGAACCTGATAATTTGTGGCTAGAGGGACCCGTGTTGGATTACTGCTTACCGCGCGTTGAACTCCCCAACAGTTACCTAGATAATCTCCCCAACACGGCTGTTTTTGTGTGTCTCGTACAATGCCACTTACATCGTCCAATGCCACTTACATCATTCACTGCCCTCTTTATCAAATGAGACTTCTCCTTGTTGGACTTTGAACGAGGTCAGATGGGAAGCTCAAAGTTTCCCCACGAGTTTCCATCACCAGTAACTGAATGTTGACTTCATTATGATAGAACACAGTAGATTTGTAATTTCAAAAGAAAACTGCATAATTTTGTGGTGAACTAGTTTCGCTGACCAGCAGGTTAAAAGTCAAACACCCTTCGTGCATATCATTAGACTAAGTTATAATGTTGCACGGCCCCCCCGGCTTATGTGAGCTACAAAACTACCAACTTTCGTTTCCTTCCGGCGTTCATAAAGTCTACCAGATGTTCGGAAATAAGGTTGGCCAATTCTCGTTTATATTTTGTACTTTTTAAGCTCAATACCTTATTTTTCCTAATATTTTTTATAATGCCATTGTTTCTATTTTTAATTAATTTGTATGTATAATGTCTCCACTACATTTTTTTTATTTTTTTTTCGCTGCTTGTGTGTGCAGGAGTCTATCTGTGTGTTTATGACAGGAACAAGAATTTATTGACATCCCTCTATTCCAAATTAAAGTTATTCCAATTATGTTTGACAGTGAGAAAGGGAGAGAGAAACGTTCTACTAAGTTATATATCAATACCAGAAATTAGAAAACTCTAAGACGTGTATAAATATCAAGCACGTCTCATTTTAAGTAATAGTTTTTCTGAGATCCCCTCTGCTCTTACAAACACTTCTACTTCTCTTCCTCCTCCTCCTCCTCTACTGTCACCCTTCTTCCTCATCCAATTGCTGTTCCTCACCCTCACAACATCCCCTCACTCACCCTCACTTTCACTCTCACTATGAACAATACCATCCAAGTCTATTTCGGAGCCTCATTACCCAGACCACGACGCCTCATTTCTAAGGAATCTTTTTGTTTGTCTTTCCAGTCTCTCGGCTTCCTGTTCCTCGTCCTATATACTCTCTGCTCTTCCTTCCTTCCTTCCTTCCTATATGCTTGCTGCTCTTTCCTCTTCCTTCCTTCCTTCCTCCATGCTTGCTGCTCTTTCCTCTTCCTTCCTTCCTTCCTTCTTCCATGATTGCTGCTCTTTCCTTTTCCTTCCTTCCTTCCTCCATACTTGCTGCTCTTTCCTCTTCCTTCCTTCCTTTTTTCCATACTTGCTCTACCCAGTTTTACCTCCTTCCTATTCCTCGCCCTATTCTTCCTTCCTTCCTTCCTCCATGCTTGCTGCTCTTTCCTCTTCCTTCCTTCTTTCTTCCTTCCCTACTTGCTGTCCCCCGTTCTTCCTCTTTCCTACTCTCTGTTCTTACTTTCTTCCTTCATGCTTGCTGCTCTTTCCTCTTCCTTCCTTCTTTCTCCCTTCCCTACTTGCTGTCCCCTGTTCTTCCTCTTTCCTACTCTCTGTTCTTCCTTCCTTCCTTCCTCCATGCTTGCTGCTCTTTCCTCTTCCTTCCTTCTTTCTCCCTTCCCTACTTGCTGTCCCTAGTTTTTCCTCTTTCCTACTATTTGCTTTTCATTATCACCTTTCTAACTGCCTCTCCTCCCTCATCCTTCACGCTCTTCCTATCCTCCTTCCTCATCCTTCACGCTCTTCCTATCCTCCTTCCTCATCCTTCACGCTCGTCCTATCCTCCTTCCTCGTCCTTCACGCTCTTCCTATCCTCCTTTCTCATCCTTCACGCTCGTCCTATCCTCCTTCCTCATCCTTCACGCTCTTCCTATCCTCCTTCCTCATCCTTCACGCTCTTCCTATCCTCCTTCACGCTCTTCCTATCCTCCTTCACGCTCATCCTATCCTCCTTCCTCTTCCTTCACGCTCGTCCTATCCTCCTTCCTCATCCTTCACGCTCTTCCTATCCTCCTTTCTTCCTGCCTCCCTAATGCTCTTTGTTTTCCTCCTACCTGCCCTTCCTTTCATCTCTTCCTCCCCTCCTCCTACGTTTGCTTTTCCTCGTGCTTTCTGCTCTTACTTTGCTATTTGTGATCTATTTTTCATTCTTTCATTCTCCTCTCATTCCTCTCAGTTATTACACCTTTTCCTCCACCTTCCTCCTCATTACCCATTATAGTTCGTGAAATGAAGGTCCATGATTCGGGTGATGCAATTGGTCCTGTCTGTCTGTCTGTCTGTCTGTCTGTCTGTCTGTCTGTCTGTCTCTCTGTCTGTCTCTGTCTGCCCTGTTTGTCTGTCTGCCCTGTCTGTCTGCCCTGTCTATCTGTCTGCCCTGTTTGTTTGTCTGTCTCTCTGTCTGTATGCCTGTCTGTCTGTATGCCTGTCTGCCTGCCTGTCTGTCTGTACTCCTATTCTTCCCCACTCAAACTTTTTTCACTGTACAAAGATCCACTCCCCACCCCTCCCACCACCACCACTATTCCCATTTCTTCGCCATTCACTCCCACAAAGTGAAAGAAAGATCACACCACACACACACACACACACACACACACACACACACACACACACACACACAGACAGAGTGCCCAATTCAATCCCATTACCCCATTGTCTTGTTCTCTGACCCCGACGCGAAAAGAAAAGAATATCCCAAACCACAAGGAAGAAGAAAAAAGAAAGCGTCGAGGATTTACCACAAGCAAGGAAGCAAGCAAGAAGAGGACGCATATATATTACATTGTGTAGGAAGGTTGTTTGGTAGGTGGGTGGGTAGGTGGTAGGTGGTAGGTGGTAGGTGGTAGGTGGGTAGGTGGGTGGTAGGTGGTAGGTGGGTAGGTGGGTAGGTGGGTAGGTGTCTGTGAGGTGCATGGGTCTGACTATAAGGTGAGTTTATCTGACACACACAATCGAGCACACCACCAGAACAAAGAGTGTGTAATGGGTGTACTCTGAAATTAATAATCCCTTTCTTCTCCGTCAAAAGAGAGAGAGAGAGAGAGAGAGAGAGAGAGAGAGAGAGAGAGAGAGAGAGAGAGAGAGAGAGAAATCACACCAACCACATACCGCCTCAGTCACGTTCATGATTTTATATAGTAATCAGTCACTTAGTCCGTCCGTCAGTCACTTAGTCCACTCGTCAGTCACTTAGTCCGTCCGTCAGTCACTTAGTCCGTCCGTCAGTCACTTAGTCCGTCCGTCAGTCACTTAGTCCGTCCGTCAGTCACTTAGTCCGTCCGTCAGTCACTTAGTCCACTCGTCAGTCACTTAGTCCGTCCGTCAGTCACTTAGTCCGTCCGTCAGTCACTTAGTCCGTCCGTCAGTCACTTAGTCCGTCCGTCAGTCACTTAGTCCGTCCGTCAGTCACTTAGTCCGTCCGTCAGTCACTTAGTCCGTCCGTCAGTCACTTAGTCCGTCCGTCAGTCACTTAGTCCGTCCGTCAGTCACTTAGTCCGTCCGTCAGTCACTTAGTCCGTCCGTCAGTCACTTAGTCTCACGTTCATAAAAGTTCATAAAAGTTCATGCAAGTGTACAGTCACGAGCACTAATAAGTATACAGCTTTGGTTGAAGCTTTGAACAGGCCAATTCACCAACGAAGTAATTCCAATGGAGATATTATTGCGTTTTTATTTACAGTCTCTAGGTATTCGAAGCACACCTGGATATTTATTAGTGCTCGTGATTGTACACACACACATACTGTAGTTACCTCTCCCTAACTCCCTTTTGGGGGTCGGAGCATCTGCGCGGCTTCGGTCAACCAGACTCAGGACTGCTCGAACAGACACGGCATCACATTTCATCACCCCTTCATTTCCTACACAACCCCACAAACCCACACACTCACACACCCCATTTCGACCCCAACACATCACAATTTGCCATCCCCTTCATTTCCACACACACACACATACGCACATACCTTTCATCCCACGCACCTTCCCTTCTCCACCTCACCACACTGACATGAAGCCCACCTGATTAAGAAAGATAGACCCTGTATCTATCTCACGCCTCCTCAAGACGTGTGTGTGTCTGTGTGTGTCTGTGTGTCTGTGTGTGTGTGTCTGTGTGTGTGTGTGTGTGTGAGAGAGAGAGAGAGAGAGAGAGAGAGAGAGAGAGAGAGAGAGAGAGGATGACAACATTAAAGAGACTGAGGTAGAACGAGTAATAATTGCGAATCGTGCCAATAACCACTCCATAACACACACACACACACACACAAACAAATACACACACACCCATTTCCTCACACATCCACACATATACAAACACTCAAGCACCCACTCTTCCATCCACACACACACACACAAATACACACACCTATTTCCTCACACACCCAGTCACCCACCACGACAACACCACCTCCCCTCACTGGGCCTTGTATTCCCAGACCCATTTCCCAGACCTACCCACTACCCCACTTCACACACATAGCATTACCCAGACATACATACCATATACCCTACCTGGTACCCGGGTCATTTCACAGACGTATCCGGTGCCCCATTTCTCAGACAGACACACTATATAGAGTAGATATTCAATTTTTCCTATACATACCCACTACCCCATTTCACATACATAACAAGGATACTATTTTCCATATAATCCTCAACAATTTTTCCTGACATATATTTTTACCACATAATTTACACTTGCCACATAATCTACATTCACCACTTAATCCACACTCACCACTTAATCCACACTCACCACTTAATCCACACTCACCACTTAATCCACACTCACCACTTAATCCACACTCACCACTTAATCCACACTCACCACTTACTCCACACTCACCACTTACTCCACACTCACCACTTACTCCACACTCACCACTTACTCCACACTCACCACTTACTCCACACTCACCACTTACTCCACACTCACCACATAAACAAGTCCTAAGCATATTCCAAAAGGCTTCCCCACACATAGTATTCCCATTTCACCAACATACTCGATTTCCCACCACTTAGAACTTCTATTGCCAGTGTCGAGTTTTTTTTATATTCCCTTTAATAATAGAGATAGTGGTGAAGCGTAAATGAGAGGTAAAAGAAATTGGAAATAATCTAATCAGAGATATGACAGAGGGAGAAAGAGATAGATAAAGAGAGTCAGAAGGTTATATATATATGTGTGTGTCTGTGTGTGTCTGTCTGTCTGTCTGTGTCTGTCTGTGTGAGAGAGAGAGAGAGGTATAAGAGAGAGGGAAGAAGCGAGGTCAAAGTATATGGGCCACCAACAGAATGTGACGTCACGTGGGTCTGACCTGGGCCTGACCTGCCACACACGCATCTCTAGGTCGTGGAGAAACACACACACACACACACACACACACACACACACACACACACACACACACACACACACACACACACACACACAAAATCACAGACACAAAAACACACACACACAAAATCACAGACACAAAAAAAAGTATACGCAAACATACACATAAAAACACAGACACACACATAAAAACAGGGACACACGCATAAAAACACAGAGACACACACATAAAAACACAGAGACACACACATAAAAACACAGAGACACACACATAAAAACACAGAGACACACACATAAAAATACAGACACATATAAAAACAGACATATAAAAACAGACATATAAAAACAGACATATAAAAACAGACACATAAAAACAGACACATATAAAAACAGACACAAACACACACACACACACACGTAAAAGCACACAAACACAGACACACACACACACACATAAAAACAGACACACAAATACAGACAAACGCACAAACATACACACACACACAGAGGAACATGAAAGGGGAAGTGGGAGAAGGGTGAAAGGGAGGAAGGAAGGAAGAATGGGATGGGGAAGTACAGAGATAATGGAAGAAGAAGGAAAGGGGAAGGTTTATATACGAGAAACAGTCCATTTGCTGTGGCTGGCGTTACCTAACTTCCGGTAGCTGAGAATCACTGTGTGTGTGTGTGTGTGTGTGTGTGTGTGTGTTAAGAGAGAAATAAAAATAAATAAAAAGTGTGTGTGTGTGTGTGTGTGTGTGTGTGTGTGTGTGTGTTAAGAGAGAAATAAATAAATAAAAAGTGTGTGTGTGTGTGTGTGTGTGTGTGTGTGTGTGTGTGTGTGTGTGTGCGATTCTGCCTATGGTTATTACTCTTATGATGTGAATCTGTCTGGCTGTCTCTTAAAATATACAGCATACGTATATATATATACATATATATATATATACTTGTAGTCTGTTCTAAATTTACAGAGAGTTGCTAGAAAGTCGAACCTGTCACACACTTCACTCACTCACTCGTTTATTCAAAGGGAGGGAGTACGGAGCTGAAAATATTTTGTCACCGAATTTTGCGACATCGTATATATATCGGAATGTGACAAAACTCATCTCATTCATCCTTTCCGGAAATGTGTGTGTGTGTGTGTGTGTGTGTGTGTGTGTGTGTGTGTGTGTGTGTGTGTGTGTGTGTGTGTGTGTGTGTGTGTGTGTGAATACGTGGGAACAGGTTAGATTAATGTAGTTTGATTGTACTGTGCGTTTGTGTGAAGTATTATCAGGAAAAGGAAGGAGTGTGCATGTAATTTGGCGTGTGAATTTGAGTAGAGTGAGTGTGTGTGTGTGTGTGTGTGTGTGTGTGTGTGTGTGTGTGTGTGTGTGAAGAGGAATGCGTAATGGAGTTTGATTCCACTGTCAGCGTGCGTTTGTGTGAACCGTTATCAGGAAATGGAAGGAGTGTGCATGTAATTTGGCGTGTGTGTGTGTGTGTAGCAGTAGGAGTAGTAGTAGGGTGGGTGTCTGGGTGGGTAGTAGTGTGGGTGGGTTTCGTGTAAATGATGGCAGGTGGGTGCGTAGGTGGGTGTGTAGGTGGGTATGTGAGTGAGTGTGTAAATGAAGGCAGGTGGGTGTGTAGGTAGGTGTATATAGGTGGGTATATGAGTGAGTGTGTAAATGAAGGCAGGTGGGTGTGTAGGTGGGTGTGTAGGTGGGTGTATAGGTGAGTGTATAGGTGGGTGTATAGGTGGGTGTATAGGTGGGTGTGTAGGTGAGTGTATAGGTGAGTGTATAGGTGGGTACATAGGTGGGTACATAGGTGGGTGTGTAGGTGGGTGCATAGGTGGGGGTGTGTAGGTGGGTATATGAGTGAATGTGTAAAAAAATGAAGGCAAGTGGGTGGGTGGGAGGGAGGGTGGTTTGGTGTCGGATGAACTGATGAGAAGATTGAAAATGTTGCAGTGAAGGTATATGAGGAGGCGGACACAAGCCAGACCACGCTCCAACGCCCCTCGTTATTTACAGCTTCACACTACCATGACCTTAGGGTGTGAGGCGAAGTGCAATACGTTGAGGAGGAGGAGGAGGAGGAGGAGGAATTGATGAGAGCAGAGATTACGAAGAGAACTATGGGTAAGAACGCTGAAAGAGATAGAGTATAGAGGAAGGTTATATAGGGAGATGAAGAAGTGATGGATAAAAAGGGAAATGAGAAAAGAGGATGTGAAGGAGTCATGCATAAGGGAAAGGAGATTAAACAGGAGGACGAGAAAAGCAGGAGACACAGTTTAAGAAAAGAATGAAACAGCAGAGGAGAAATGGGAGAAGATAGAGCTAGAATGAAGGGAAAGAAAAGAAAGTCAATAATAGAGATGACGGGGATGAGCTGTCATGTATGAAGCCATAACAACATCAACAACAACAGAAGGGGGTCAAACCAAACTAGAGTCGACCAACCACGTCACACACACACACACACACACACACACACACACACAAAAACAGATAAAACAGCTACACACACACAAACAGCTACACACACACACACACACACACACACACACACACACACACACACACACACACACAACAGAAAATAAACAGCTACACACACACACACACACACACACACAACAGAAAATAAACAGCTACACACACACACACACAACAGAAAATAAACAGCCACACACACACACACAACAGAAAATAAACAGCCACACACACACACACAACAGAAAATAAACAGCTACACACACACACACACAAGCACAGCAATCAGAGTGAGCAGAGACAAACACTTTCTACATACTCTAAGTCACCCAGTCCATCAAGTTAGACAACCCCATGCACAAAACTCATGCCCCGTGTAGCCTAGTCATTATTTCCCTTCACACCCAGTCGCTGTCGTATTTACTACCGACACACATACCTCGTAAGCATAAAGCCACATGGGAATGATATACGAGTTAAAAAAAAAAACGTAGGATGATATTGAAGAGGAGGTCTGGACATCTTTGCAACCTTCACATCCCTTGACTGTGGGTATTATAACTTATACTCATACCTCTTTTTGTATCATACCTCTTTTACCTCTTTTTATATCATACCTCTTTTATCTCTTTTCATATCATACCTCTTTTATCTCTTTTTATATCATACCTCTTTTACATCTTTTTATATCATACCTCTTTTACTTCTTTTTATATCATACCTCTTTTATCTCTTTTCATATCATACCTCTTTTATCTCTTTTTATATCATACCTCTTTTACATCTTTTTATATCATACCTCTTTTACTTCTTTTTATATCATACCTCTTTTACCTCTTTTTATATCATACCTCTTTTACCTCTTTTTATATCATACCTCTTTTACATATTTTTATATCATACCTCTTTTACATCTTTTTATATCATACCACTTTTACATCATACCTCTTTTATATCATACCTCTTTTACCTCTTTTTATATCATATACCTCTTTTTATATCATGTGTTACTGCCGTCACCTTTAACTGGTATGGTGACTTATGTATGTATATCAGTAGAATCAATTATTGTTTAGATCATCGTATAGTAACTGTGATATAAACAAACAGTGGCACTAAAACAATCTACGTAGGAACCCAAACACTATTAGTACTCGTATTCGTAATGGCGATGGTAGGCCTATATATATACAGTACTCCCCATAAACCATAAACACGTACACAATAATTCTCTCTCTGTACTGGAAGGTTGCATGAGAAGTAATGATAAGTTTTGTTCAAGACTGTACCCCAGCTGTTTCTAAACCTTTGATGTGGCTTGTCTCAATTTTCACTCTTAGCGGCTCAACAGGTGTGGTGCCCCCAGGGAAAGAAAGACCGAGAGAGGGGAGGCAGACACCGAGGTACACCAGCAAGTCGAGTACTGTACATTATCTGTATGTTTCCCGTCAACGAGGTCTTGATAACGCCATGTATACAGTTGGGTGTACTCTATGTATACTTTGAATATGTTAGTACTTATTATAATAGTACATAATATAATCTATAATGGCGCTGAGGTGATGATGGAGGTGGTCATGATTAACAGTTACTGAAGAGGATGCAGAAGAAGGGATGGAACTTGAATTCCTAACTGTACGATAGGTGATGGTGGAGTTAGTAGTGGTAGTGGTGATGGTGGTGGTGTTAGTGGTGATGGTGGTGGTGTTAGTAGGGTAGTGATGGTGATGATGATGATTGTGGTAGTGATGGTGATGATGGTACCGGTGGTGATGGTAGTAATGGTGGTGTTTGTGATTGTGGTAGTGATTGTGATGGTGTTAGTAGTGGTAGTGATGGTGGTGTTAGTAGTGGTAGTGATGGTGGTGTTAGTAGTGGTAGTGATGGTAGTGATGGTGGGGAGAGGGGTTGCAGGCCAAGAGGGTGTGGTGGGCTGCATGGCTTTAGTGCTACATATGCAACTCTCTGCAGTCTCACACACTTTTCTCTTTTCCAATAATTCAATATCATCCAATCATTCAACATAATTATCAGCTACATCACCATCATTCATCAGTCCTGTCATTACACCCCTTTATCTTTCACTGACTGCTCCCGTCTCTTTATGCGGCTCTTTCACTTTCTGTCACGGAATCTCGCGTTCTTCTCTCAAGCCTACATTTTATATCTCCGTTTTCTCTCTTCTTGTCTTTTCTTCATCCCATCAATTACAGCCAGCGTTAACAGTCCTCTTCTCCTGTATCAGTAATAAATGCTGGCAATTGTACAGCCGTGGCTGATAGTGCTGGATCAGGGTCCAAGGAGTGTTGGAGAGCTACTGAACAGAGTTCGAACAAGTGAATTTTCCAAACCATTCTCAACGTTGAGAGAGGTTTGGAAGACTCACTTTTTGGAACTCTGTTCAGTTGCTCTCCAACACTCCTTGGACCCTGATCCAGCACTATCAGCAATGGCTGTACATGTTCTTCAGTGATTCAGTCTTCTTAAACTTGACTTATACTTGATCTACATCTAAACAAGCGCAGGAATGTAGTGATCTCATCGCTCATCACATATGGTTATATATTGTTCACCATATGTTATACAGACAGTCTATTGGGTGTGGGTCTTCTTCATTTTCTTATTATTTCAATGGATCGGCGAACTTAACAAATAACAATAACTAAATGAGCCACTGGGGTTATTGCTCTTCTGCCAAGCCATCATTACTGGGGCGTGTTCCCGGTAAGAAGCAAGAGTCAACAACTTACAAATCTACATATTTACAAAGTGTGATGTTAGGTCGTCTCATTCACTGGGAACCGTTCACTTCTTCGAATCCTGAGTGACAAGCCTGAGAGTGTTAACCATTCATTCCATTCCTATTCTCGTGAAACTCTTGTAACTTTCCTTCTCGTTACTGTCTCACGCAGATTTGTCACTTTCCCTTTGGTTGAGTAAGTTAAATGTCTATTGCTTTCTAATGCTTATTATCCCCTTCTTTTACACACTGCTCAATAATTCTCTTTCGTGTGACTTTTATTCCTACAATATTTACTCATAGAGCCTAATTATTAAACTTTTCTTCTTTATTCAGCCTTTCAAACTATATCCCTTCTTATACACACTGCCCAATAATTCTCTTTCGTGTAACTTTTATTTCTACAATATATACTCATAATAATTAAACTTTTCTTCTTTAATTCAGCCTTTCAAACTATACCAACCACTTCATTACTCTCTTTCTCTCACTTACTATTCAGAATTGTATCATTATTTTTTTTTAATTGCGGAACTTCCCAAAATCGCCGCGTTCTCACTAAAGGAGTGGTTATTTGGTCTGGACGTCTGGTCAGCGACATAATTACGTATGCAAATAGGGCGGGGGAGGGGGGTGAGGAGAGATGGTAACTTTCCCGCGAGTGGCTATTTTTGTTGTTGTTGTTGTTGCTGTTGTTGTTTTGGGAAGGTGTATGAAAATGGAAAAAATGAACGAGTTTTTGTTGTTGTCTTAATGTTCTTGTTTTGGGAGGTTGTAGGAGGATGGAAAAAAAATGAGACGAGTGAGGAAGAAGGATGTGTGATGGTAAATAGGAATAGAAAAAACAGGAACGGTTTAAAGACAGACAGAAAGAAAATTGGAAGAAGAGGATGAATAGACGAAAGAAGGTGAGTTTGAGATGATGACAGGTGATGGAGAAGGGGTCAGGGAGGGGTTGAAGGTAGAGGTAGGGGGGAGGGGAGATAAGAGGTCGAGGTGAGGGGAAGGGAGAAAGAAGAGAATGATGAGGGCATGGATGTGTACAGTAGGAGGGGAGGGGAGGGGAAGGGGGTAGAGGGGAAGGGAAGGGGGTAGAGGGGAAACAAGTGAATGAGGGGCTGGATGTATACATTTCTAGGGAAGGGAAGGGGAGTGAGGAGAGGAGGGGAGAGGAGGGGAGAGGAGGGCAGAGGAGGGGAAGGGAGGGAAAAGGGAGTGAGGGGGAATGGAGGGGAGGGGACGGTGAGGGGTGGGGGGGAGGCAAATGAGGAGAGACTCACTTATTTTAATAACAAATACAAACATTAATGATGGGAATGAAATTACTGCAGGGAAAGGGGAGGGGAAGTTAGTGAATAAGTTGGTCTGTGTGTGTGTGTGTGTGTGTGTGTGTGTGTGTGTGTGTGTGTGTGTGTGTGTGTGTGTGTGTGTGTGTGTGTGTGGAGGGGATAAGATAAAAAAAAATACTCATAGGGGAAAAATTTAATAGATTTGTGAGGGGAGGGGAAGAGGAATGATAAATTGGAGTGAGAAGGGAGAGAAAAATAAAAGAGAAATAAAAGTTACAAAGGATGGAGGGGAGAGTCAAGCGAAGAGAAAATGTAGGGAGAGGAGGAGGAGGAGGAGGGAGAGGAGGAGGAGGGAGAGGAGGAGGAGGGAGAGGAGGAGGAGGGAGAGGAGGAGGAGGAGGAGGAGGAGGAGGAGGAGGAGGAGGAGGAAGAGGAGGAGGAGGAGGAGGAGGAGGAGGAGGAGGAGGAGGAGGAAGAGGAGGAGGAGGAGGAGGAGGAGGAGGAAATAAAGAATAAAATAAAAAAAAGATAGGGAAGGGGAAACGGGGAACACAGAGAAGAAATAAAACAGTGAGTATAGGAAGAAAGAAGGTGGGAAAGAAAGTAATTGATGTGAGAAAGACGGGAAGGGAAGAAAATGAAAAAAAAGTGAGTGAATTAGAATTGGATGTAAGGAAAGGGAAGGAGACTAAAAAGACTGGAAAGAGATGAGAAAAACAACAGAAAGGAAGGAAGGAAGGAAGGTATGACTGAAGGAAGGAAGGAAGGAATAAAAGTCGTGCATGGGTGAGAAGGAATAAAGAAGAAGAAAATATAATATACAGATTAAGGAGTATAGAGTGGATAGGGAGAGACGAGAAGAAGATAATTATGAAGACTAGACAGAGATGGGAATTATAAAAAAAAATAAAAAATAAAAATCAATATGGCTGAAGGAAGGAATAAAAATAACGAGTGAAAAGAGGAAAAAGAAAATACAGAATTAGGAATAGAGTGAGTATGGTGAAGAGATAGCGGAACAGAAAAGAAGAATAAAGAAGATGAACCAACAACAACAACTATACCTCTTCCATCTCCACCACCCAATATATAAGATACAGTACAGTCGGCAGCATAAGTTCGCGTCGTCCATCTCGTGTATTTAATAGTGCTAATATGACCAGACAGGTAGTTGCATTCTGAACCCGTTTTTATTCCAACAACATACGTAATGTACCTAATGAGAACTATATCTGTCATCTCTGCATTAATTAAAATTGTATTACAGCATCACTATAGCTAATACATACGCAAGTGGAAATGAAGCGAACTTATACTGCCGACTGTACATTACAATCCCATGAGTACTGTAGAGTGTGTGTATGTGTGTGTATGTGTGTGTGTGTGTGTGTGTGTGTGTGTGTGTGTGTGTGTGTGTGTGTGTGTGGTGTGTAGCTTCTGGTTCCCACACGAGTCAGGGAAGGGAAGGGAAGGGAAGGGAAAGGAAGACACAATGAGCCAATTATGAGATAGAATTCACTGAGCAGAAGATCTTGTCAGGAATGTATGTGGCGGTGATGTAATGTAATGTATGGATATTTGTATGTACAGGAGGTGGTGGTGTAAGGATGTATGAACAGGATGTAAGGATGTATGTATAGGATGTAAGGATGTATGTGAGGATGTGAGGATGTAAGGATGTATGTATAGGATGTAAGGATGTATGTGAGAATGTAAGGATGTATGTATAGTATAGGAGGTGGTGGTGTAAGGATGTATGTGAGGATGTAAGGATGTATGTATAGGATGTAAGGATGTATGTGAGAATGTAAGGATGTATGTGAGAATGTAAGGATGTATGTATTGTACAGAAGGTGGTGGTGTAATGATGTACGTACAGGATGTAAGGATGTATGTGAGGATGTAAGGATGTATGTATGTATTGTACAGGAGGTGGTGAGGGCAACATGAGGTGACAGGCACGGGCAAAGGAGTATACGGGAGGATGTTTATGTGGGTGTGTGATTAGGTGTAGTTTGTATAGGTGTGTGTAGGTGTAGGTGTGTGCATGTAGGTAGGTGTGTGTGTGTAGGTAGGTGTGTGTGTGTAGGTGTAGTTTGTATAGGTGTAGGTGTGTGTATGTAAGTGTAGGTGTGTGCATGTAGGTGTAGTTTGTATAGATGTGTGCATGTATGTAGGTGTAGGTGTGTTAGGGAAGACGTGCATTGAAGAGAGAGACGTTCAGGTAAAGGCGATGGAGAGAGACGATACATTCAGGGAGTATATAGTATAGGATGTAGGGGGCGGAGGAGATGACGGAGGATGGATGATACCTGAAACATAAATAACAGGTGCAGTGGTGTATGCGGATGTAAACGATCAGGGAGACAAGAAGTGACACGTGTAAAGAGGAGGAAGGGAGCGTGTATGTATGTGTGTGTGTATGTATGTATGTGTGTGTGTGTGTGTGTGTGTGTGTGTGTGTGTGTGTGTGTGTATGGGGTGGGAGAGACGGAGATGACCCGGGGAAATGTATAAAGCAAGTGAGTTGAATGAAACCTGCATGTGGATGTGTGTTATCTATACTTTTGTTGATAAATATATATACACAGTCGTCCTTGTAAAAAAAATGCTTCACTTTGATCTCTCAGCTCTCGTGTACAGTAGTCGAGCACGTCGCTAAAATATTCATACCAGATGCTTGACCACCGTGAAGGAACTGCATAAATTGGGGATATGTAGTTACAAGGTGAAAAGTCGACCCCCTGTCCTCACACCTTATAAATATCATAGCGTATCAGGTATAAATATAAGGGGCTATGAGAGGAAAGGGAATTAGGGTATGAGAGGGGGCGAGGAGAGGGGGCGAGGAGAGGGGTCGAGGAGAGGGGGCGATAAGGAGCTAGAGGTGGGGGAAGGTGGCTAGGTGGGGGGGAAGGTGGCTAGGTGGAGGAATCGTTGTAAGAGTGGTTGTAAGGGGGCGGGGAGGGGAGGGGGTGGCACCGTTCAATGACTCCCTGACTCTTGTGGTTGTGAACTTGACGCAATTTTATGAGAAGAGACGCAAGGGTAGAAAGTGAAACCCGGAGAAGGAAAGGAAAGGAAAGGAAAGGCAGGGAGGGAGGAGAGAGGGATAGAAGGATAATAAGAGGAGAAAAAAAAGATTGGGAGGAAGGATACAAAACATGGATCTAAAGTTGAAGGAAGGAGAGAGGGATAGAAGGATATAAATAAGAGGAGAAATAAAGATAGGGAGGAAAGATACAAGACAAGGATCTAAAGTTGGAGACAGAAACACAGGGAGAGAAAAGGAGTAAATGAGACAGGGAGTAAAGAGGAGAGAAAAAATAAAATAAAAGAGAGAGAGGAATGGAGTGAACAAAAGCAAAACACAGAGGAAACTTCATTCAACGCTTGTGTTACACTGAGCGAACAACACACACACACCCACCCACCCAGACACACACACACACACACACTTTCCCTAAATGCAGACACTCACACAGTTAACACAGCATAAAGAGGTCTTGCCTACACTACGTCATGACAAGCAGTACATTCATTCATTCATACATCACCAGACAACAACAACAACAACGACGTGTGTACAGAACAGCAGCCGGTTGTCAGAGGGAAAGTGTACAGCAAAACACACACACAGAATTACAGTATAGGTGGCAAGTGAGTACAGTTACCAGTCGTAATAATAAAACATGGTCAACTAAGAAAGATGGATAAGTGGAATTCAAGCAAGCTGACTTTATCGTATGGGATTATAAACACACCTGGTAGATCTCTGTTTGTCAGCAGCTTTTTTTTTTTTATAAATATCACGGTAATCTATCACACGAAAATGACAGCTTGCTTTAATTTCACTAAGTCATTATTAGTTCTTAGCGAGGAGAAGGTAGGAGTTGGCAGCCATACACAGTAAAATGTCACAATTATAAATGACTGTAAGGATAACTGGTGGCATTTGTAGATCATGGTCCAGGCTTGTCACAATTAAAATCCACACCGTAGTGAGTATATAGAATTTTTCACCCCTTTCCATGATCGTCATATTAACACACACGTAGACAAACAAAACACAAAGGCTAATACACACGTAGGCTAACAAACACGAAGGCTAATACACACGTAGACTATGAAACACATAGGCTAATACACACGTAGGCTAACAAACACAAAAGCTAATATACACGTAGACTATCAAACACAGACTAATACACACGTAGGCTAACAAACAGAGGCTAATCGTCACACTAAACAACACACATGACGCACCAACACGTGTACCGAAGATTTGTGTCCAAGTGTAACAACCGTAATCACGTACAGTAAGTGCATGTAATTCTCAGTATAATTACCACAAACTACTGTATATCCTACTCGTCATGGATTTAATTAATATGAGCACTTTTTCCAAAACTGCATCAGACAATATGGTGTACGAATGACCAACCAACTAAACACCGTGTGAAACTTTCGGGGCCAAAAAATTACTATCAATAATGTAATTGTTATTGTATTGTTCAGCTGTCATTAGTTTTGACATTGCAGCTGCGAGATGATGATGATGATGGATACTTTCAACACTACATGTCTTACTGAATGGGAGTACTTGTGGGACTAGAGTAGGCTACAGTACAGCAGCTGTCTGGAGAAACGTGGCAAGGATTAATGATAGAAAAGGGAGAGAAAAATAGACACTCCTTTATTATGGTCCATGCAGTACTCAATCTCATCATTAGGGAGGGTAACAAACAACATCAGTCAGTGAAAATCTTAACCTCGTTGTTTTACTTTTTCTGAGTTGAGAGAGAGTGTATTGTAAAGAGATGGGTAAAGAGGTGGGTAAAGAGGTGGGTAAATAGGTAAAGAGGTGTTGGTGATATAGTTGGAGTGTCCATGTTTGCCTGTGGTTGGGTGGGTTGGGAAGGGGTGTGTAGGGAAAGGGGTGTGTAAGGAAGTGGTGTGTAGGGAATGAAGTGTGTAGGGAAAAGGGTGTGTAGGGAAAGGGGTGTGTAGGGAAAGGGGTGTGTAGGGAATGAAGTGTGTAGGGAATGAAGTGTGTAGGGAATGAAGTGTGTCGGGAAAGGGGTGTGTAAAGAAAAGGGTGTGTAAAGAAAGAGGTGTGCAAAGAAAGAGGTGTGTAAAGAATGAGATGTGTAAAGAATGAGATGTGTAAAGAATGAGATGTGTAAAGAATGAGATGTGTAAAGAATGAGATGTGTAAAGAATGAGATGTGTAAGGAAAGGGTAGGGTGCTTGTGACACAGATGAGGTATTTATATATATATATGTCCGTGTTAGATGACTGCAGAAGACTGAAGATGATGTTGGTGAACGGAAAACTAGTAATTTCTCTTGACTGTACCACAAAACAGTCTATATCCACTGCTGCGTTGCTTTATGGTACAGTGTAGAGGAATCAGTAATCTCCATTCCACCCAAAACATAACAACATCCTTAATTAAAGACAGAAGTTAGAAGGCAAACGAGAAGGGAACAGTGAGACAAGTAAAAACAAATGACAGAGCGTGAAGTTGGGACATCTGGCTCCTTCACCACAACAGACGTTCCCACATCATCACCTCATAACAACAACAAACGTCTTTGAAGCAATCCTCAACGCTGCTGATGTATGACTGTGTGGCCGTGAGGGAAAGGCAGCAAGCATCTCGAATTTGGTAGGATGACAAATAGTTTTCTTGAGGGGTTGCGCGAGTTGGTGTGCGTCTAATTACGTATACGTTGCGTGTGTGTGTGTGTGCGTGTGTGTGTGTGTGTATATATATGTGTGTGAGTGTGTGGGCATATGTTGTGTGTGTGTGTGTGTGTGTGTGTGTGTGTGTGTGTAACATCGTATAAGAGTCAACCGGACTGAATCAGAAAGGCTACCCAATTTGAGTACCTTTACTCTAGCGTTAGTCAGATGGAAAAACATATATTACGATGTTTGACGAATGAATGACATTGCTCTACTGATGGTAAACTATATTTATTTCCTTATCGTCCAATCGTACATATAAACACACAGTATTGCATATTATTCTAGAACACAAACTCTTCTGGTGTTCCAAATCGAATTACACAAACATAGTTAAACGACAACCTCCATCTAGAAAATCAATTAACCTGAATTTTGTGGAAAGAGATACGAACTACTCACCTTACACGTCTGGTTGTACCCACATACTGCTGTACTCCTCCCCGGTAGCCGATTTTCATTCCATCTTGTCCTTAGCCTCGTATGACACCAGCTGTCTTCAGGCTGTCAACAGAAAGAGGTTTGGGGTTAATACTTATCTCCAAAAATTGCTTCATAATTTAAAACATATTCCTGTTTACCTAGTCTATAGAGTGAAGCAACGTTTTATGTCATTCCACTTAAAGATGTTATTCTTGCTAAATCTATACCACTCTCCTAGCCTTTTTTTTTCACCAGAATATTAGCCAAATACTGTACTTAGCCTTGCTGATACTGTGCGACACACAGTTAAGCTGCAAGAAATTCCCAACCCTTCGCTTCCCTGGTTCTATTCCTACATAGTACCATCCCTCTTGTGGCGAGACAGTGTTGTAACTGGGAAATTTGCAAAACCAGAGATCCAGTTGACTAAGAAATTCCCACTACTGTTAATTTGGGTAGTTAGTGTGACCTGTACGTTAAGCCAACTGTACACACGGTATATATAAAACAAAAAAAGACTATTCATAAACTCTTTACGCGAACCATTTTTACACTTCTGACGAAAGATAATGGACAACAACCCGAATTTCGAGATTTATATATATATATATTCCGACACTGAACATGGGCTTCATCAAGCCCGTTACTACAATGTTCGTTTTGGATAACACAGAACCTAACTCTTGCAACATGTTTCTGGTCGTGACATAAGCTTGCAGTGCTACTAGGCTATTTATAATATCTGCTGTACATGTAGGTAATATGTCGTTGGGTAGCTGCTTGCAATTACCAGGCCGTCTCATTCGTTACCCCGAGGTCGCTGTATTGTGGCACTAAGCGTCCCACATTTCCTCTCCCTCTTATCACTCGGCACCAACAACACAATGAAGAGTTACGCGAGACCAACCAGCGCTATCACACCCGTCACCCACCTCATCTCAACTCACCCAACACACAACACACTCCTTTAATTCTACACTTTCAGGTCTTGTGTAAGTAACAAGCTTCAGAGACCTTCACAATATATCGTCTTCACTATCATCTTACTCATAGTATGGGGGGAAATATCAACTGTCGGGAAATTGTAGGTTACTGTTTACTTATTCACTCTCACCATCATCATCATCATCTTCTTTCAACTCACTTTCATGTTATTTACAAGAGACAAACTAAGCATACTGTACTTTTTTTTACCCTCACTATGAGTAGGCAAAACGTTAACTTATTATGCCACAAGTACTCTGTAATCTTGCGTAGTTTACCCTCCCTTCAAAGATCAACCATGTTTCAGAATTAAGCCTGTCAAACAAAGGAGTACGAGGTTGTGTCATCGGGCCACTGTCTTGTCTTGTCTGTCTGTCTGTCTGTCATACGTACTACACAACACGGAAAAGACAACCCAGCAGGGGACGACCTTCTATGACATACAATTGAATCATGGGAACAAAAAGACAGCAAATGAGTCAAGGCAGCAACCGTTCTATACAATTACAACACATTCTATCTATCTATCTATATATATATATATATATATATATATATATATATATATATATATATATATATATATATATATATATATATATATACTGTATTACACGTGGTACGGGACAAACAACAACAACAACAATAAAAAATAACAACAACAAAACAGACAGAATCATGGGAACGAAAATAACAGTAGGCTACATACAACAACAGATGAGTCGAGCCCAGGAAAAGTTGTATGTAATCACAACACATGCCATCCATATTATTATTATTATATACGTGGTAGAGAAGAACAATCAGGCGTAACAAAACAGAATCGTGAGAACACAGCAACACTTAAGGACCAGTAGTAGTGTTGCATCCACGACGACGGTGACTTGGCAACGATTTATAGATAGATAGATAGATAGATAGTGTTGTTATTGTGTGTGTGTGTTTTTTTTTTTTTTTTTTTTTTTTCAATGCACTGTGGTACGTACTTGGGATAGGATACTGTTGACGAGCTGAAAGATAGTGAGCCATCCAAACCATATCAAGACACGAATTAACTATTCTATGGCAGCATGCATGTTTCCTGTCACGGGTTGGAATATCAGTAGGCTACCCTCCACTTCGCCTATAAAATCTTATTAGGCTCTTAAACTTTCCGCAAGGCACAATCGTATTTTATCTTATATATAATATATCCTACACACATTTTCCATAAAGTTAGGATATACTCTTCTTCCACAACAACTCAAAAGTTTCAAATGAAGACACACACACAAAAATAAATAAAAAGTAAAAATTACACATTCTCAACGGAGCTGGTATTTTCTTTCTGCACCAACAGCACCTCAAACTCCTCCTGACGCTGACCCTGGCTTTGGCGTCGGCAGTACAGGGGGACAAACTACCAGGACGAGGTGGTGGCGGTGGCAACGGAAGGCACGGGTCGGGACACGGTTCAGGCGGAGGGGCAGGGGCAGGGGGGTCCAGTTCCTCCTACTCTTCGACCAGCGGGGCCTCCTCCGGGTCCTCTCGATCTTCATCTTCTTCTTCAGGGTCGTCAGTGGGCCAGACCTACGGACCTCCCTCACAGACACAGACCGTAAGACAGACACAGACACCCTCACAGACATATGGTACTCCTAACCAGGTAAGGATTTTATGTATATATCAGTTAACAGGTGCAAGAGTCTGACTGAGAGACCGTACGTGACCTTCCTTCCCTCAAAGTATTTCAGAAACATCATCTGGAACTTATTGACTTGAACGACACTACCCGCCTCAAACTTACGCAACTCCTACATGAATAACCTTATGACGGGACAACACTGACTTCCATAAATGTATTTCAGAGACGCGCAGTGAACCTACTCTTATGACTGGACATCACCACCTCCCGGAACTTTACCCAAACACCGACGACGGCATATCTTGACTAAAAGCGACACTGGGACACCTCTCACCTCCCTTATGTGTTCCTCAGCAACGCATATCAAACTTTTTTTTTTTTTTTACTAAGGAACACTGACCTCGTTTAATTAACTTATTGTGTCTGACTGAGTGACACTGACCTCCCGTGACAAATAAAAGCAATATTTACCATCACCTCTCCTCTTTTAGCTGGTACAATAAGTGGTCTAGTGTGTTTAGCTGTAGGTGTTAACAGTCCTGAGAATGTTGAAGACCCTGTGATCGTGTGTAAAAATTGGAGGCTTCCGATTCCTCCTGACCATGCCACGAAACAACCTCCTTCCATATAGGTGGTGTTTCGTAGCAATATTTGTAGGATTCACTTATTTCCAATTTTCTGACTACATCACAGGGTCCCTTAAAGAATAAAACAACGACCCCCAAACTTTGTACGAAGCTCAGAAAAAAGATTAGGGACAATTGAAGTACTTTTATTATTAATTTTACTTTCTTTAAATACAATCAGTCACAAATTATAGTTAGCAGTTACAACCCTCTGTGGTGATCTTAAAAAGCCAGATAAGTACTATTATTTTTTACAGATAGACTGAGAAGCTACTTGTTATAACACTGCATTATTTACCGGAAGTATTGCAAGTACATCTCTTCTTAATAATACCTAATGATCTTATGTCTCTGTAATGGACGTGACCTAAATCATTATAATCTCCTTGAAGATCAAACTAGAATCAAAGAGGCAAACCCCAGTTGTAGTTTTTTTCCTGTTAGTGTGTGATAATGCAGTCACAGGTACAAATTTCATCTCTCTTATACTCATTAAAAACGCTTACTTATGTTTGTCTAATTCCTCAGTCTCTTCCAAAGGTACAATTATTACCTTCATATTTCTCTTGTTTACGTAATTATTATAAACTTTCAGCTTAATGGAAGTCTGCCACACTCGCTAACAGGAAGCATCTAAATTAACAATAGTCTTTAGACTCCATAAAATGAAGGACGTTTAGGGGAGGGAATAGTTTTAGCATTTTAGGAGATAATTATTCCTCTAAACCATTCCAAGCAACAGGCACACCATTATTTTTGTTAATCTGGTCCTGTTTCCTAGCATACTTTGGAGGAATCAAGGCACTCTAATGTACCAGAAGACAGTATACTCTCCCCCAAAAGGCCAAACATAAAAGTCGACAATTAAACTAACAGCTACCGATTCCCCCAAGCTATACCAGGACAGAGAGACCCTAAGTGGTATTATATAGAGTATTATTATATAGAAGGTGATTATAAGCAGTGTTGTGATGAAGGTAATGTGTTGCAGGGTGTGTCTCAGAGCTACGGCCCACCCCAGGAGAACCTCATACCTCCCACACAGAGTTACAGGGCACCACAGTCACAGTCACAGCAGCCCTCACAGACCTACGGGGCACCACAGCAACAGTCACAGCAGCCTTCACAAACCTACGGAGCACCACAGCAACAGTCACAGCAGCCCTCACAGACTTACGGAGCACCACAACAGCAATCACAGCGTCCTTCACAGACCTACGGAGCCCCACAGCAACAGTCACAGAAGCCTTCACAGACGTACGGAGCACCACAGCAACAAGCCCAACGGCCTTCACAGACTTACGGAGCACCACAGCAACAGTCACAGAAGCCTTCACAGACTTATTCAGCCCCACAGCAACAGTCACAGAAACCTTCACAGACATATGGAGCCCCACAGCAACAGTCACAGAAGCCTTCACAGACTTATGGAGCCCCACAGCAGTCCCAGCCCTCACAGACGTACGGAGCACCACAACAACAAGCCCAACGGCCCTCACAGACTTATGGGGCCCCACAGCAGCAGTTACAGCAGCCTTCACAGACTTATGGAGCCCCACAACAACAATCTACTACACCATCACAGACTTACGGGGCCCCACAGCAGTCTCAGCCCTCACAGACATATGGAGCACCACAACAACAGTCACAGAAGCCTTCACAGACCTACGGAGCCCCACAGCAACAGTCACAGAAGCCTTCACAGACCTACGGGGCCCCACAGCAGTCCGGAGGGCAGGGCGGCGGGTATGGGGGTCAACAGGGCAACAGGGGAGGCAACGGGGGGCGAAAGAATAACAGAGGAGGCAACGGAGGGCGACAGAACAACGGAGGAGGCTATGGAGGTCAGCAACAACAGCAAAAACAGAATAACGGAGGAGGCTACGGAGGTCAACAACAACAACAGCAAAACAACGGCGGAGGTTATGGAGGTCAACAACAACAACAGAACAACGGCGGAGGTTATGGAGGCCAGCAACAACAGCAAAAACAAAACAACGGAGGAGGCTATGGAGGTCAGCAACAACAACAGAACAACGGAGGAGGTTATGGAGGTCAACAACAACAACAACAAAACAACGGTTACGGTGGCGGTGGCGGTGACGAGCACATGAAAGTGAGAACATAAAAAAAATCGTGCATGGAAACATTTTAATCATGTTATATACTATTGATTTTTTTTTTTTTTTATGATGTTACAAAGACTCGTTACTAAGATTTGTTTGTTTATATATATATGACTATCTAATTTCCAGAACGAGTATGATGCAGGATTATTGATAGATTGCACGTGTTGAGTATAGTTTGTGATGTTGCAATGCCTTGTCTGTGAACGGGGATAGATAGATAGAGATACTTATTCCACTAAAACCAGCATATTTACAAAACCAACCTGAGGGAAGAGTCAGGATGAATTAATCTTAAGTAACTTTACAAACACACCCATACACTCTCTCTATCCAATCACACACCCCACTCACCATA
Organism: Petrolisthes cinctipes; assembly: GCA_033782935.1. Lineage (NCBI taxonomy): Eukaryota > Metazoa > Arthropoda > Malacostraca > Decapoda > Porcellanidae > Petrolisthes > Petrolisthes cinctipes. The sequence goes on from JAWQEG010004299.1 coordinate 37,350, forward strand.
CTCTTAAATCCATGTCCCACTCTCTCTCTCTCTCTCTCTCCAATCACACACTCCCCACTCTCAAACTCCAATCACACACCCCACTCCCCACTCTCAAACTCCAATCACACACCCCACTCAACACTCTCAAACTCCAATCACACACCATACTCTCATCCCACTCAAACTCCAATCACACACCCCACTCATATCCCACTCTCAAACTCCAATCACACACCCCTACTCATCTCCGCCCACTCCCCCTACTCCAGGGAATGCCATACGGGTTCGACTACGCAGTGAACGACATGTACTCCGGAGTGGACTTTTCCCAGCGTGAGGAGTCTGACGGGGACGTGGTGACGGGCGAATACAGGGTCCAGCTTCCAGATGGTCGACTCCAGATCGTCACCTACACAGCAGACCACCAGAACGGCTATGTTGCTGATGTTAGGTGGGTAGTACTGAGGGTGTGTGTGGGGGGGGGGTGTAGGGGAGAGGTTGTGTGTGGGTGGGTGTGAGAGTGAGATTGATTGTGTGGGGAAGGGAGGGTGTGGGGAAGGGATGTATTGTGTGGGGTGTGTGTAGGGAAGGGTGTGTGTGTGGGGGGTGTGTAGGGAAGGGTGTGTGTGTGGGGTGTGTGTAGGGAAGGGTGTGTGGGGGGGGGGATGGATTGTGTGGGGAAGGGTGTGTGTGAAAAAAGGTGTGGTGGGGGAGGGATGGTGTGGTGGTGGGGGAGGGATGGTGTGGTGTTGGGGGAAGGATGGAGGATGGATGGTGGGGGAATGAATTGTGCGTGTGTGTGTAGGGGGGGGGGGTAGTTGTGTTCCTCATCACCAAAAGTCACTAATAAAATGGTTTGTTTATGGTAGCATTTTCCGTTTTACACATCACAAAACAAACATTGGGTCACTATATTTTCCTTCATGAATTTTTTTTATAATACTCACCGAAAAAAATATACAACGAAAGTCATGATTTACAATAAAGACAAGACCTGGGACAGAACTATGACAAAACTACAACACCAATTATGAAAAAACTACAACACCAATTATGAAAAAACTACAAAACCAATGTAACTTATTACTTCCAACAGGTATGAAGGAGAGGCTCAGTACCCACCTCCCAGCACCAACAATAATGGATATGGTGGTGGCAACACTGGAGGAGGTGGTGGTGGTGGTAACGGTGGATATGGTGGTGGCAACACTGGAGGAGGAGGAGGTGGTGGTGGTGGTAATGGTGGATATGGTGGTGGTAACACTGGAGGAGGTGGTGGTGGTGGTAGCGGTGGATATGGTGGTGGCAACACTGGAGGAGGTGGTAGCGGTGGATATGGTGGTGGTAACACTGGAGGAGGTAGTAGTGGTGGTGGCGGTGGATATGGTGGTGGTAACACTGGTGGAGGAGGAGGAGGTGGTAGCGGTGGATATGGAGGTGGTAACACTGGAGGAGGTGGTGGTGGTGGTGGTAGCGGTGGATATGGTGGTGGCAACACTGGAGGTGGTGGTGGTGGTAGCGGTGGATATGGTGGTGGTAACACTGGAGGAGGAGGTGGTGGTGGATATGGTGGTGGCAACACTGGAGGAGGTGGTGGTGGTGGTAATGGAGGTGGATATGGTGGTGGCAACACTGGAGGAGGTGGTGGTGGTGGTGGTAATGGAGGTGGTTATGGTGGTGGCAACACTGGAGGAGGTGGTGGTGGTGGTAATGGAGGTGGTTATGGCAACACTGGAGGGGGTGGGGGTGGGAGTGGAGGTGGAGGCTATGGCAACAATGGTGGTGGCAGCAACAACAACAATGTGTTCGGAGGCACGCCTTCACAAACCTACGGAGCACCAAGCCAAGGCCAGAGCCAAGGCACAGGCTACGGACGCAAGAAGTAAACAAACAAACTACAGGGCCATATTATAAAAAAAACATTCGTGGTACTGGTACGATGACTCCATAGACAAATAATTAACAGAGCCATCGTATCGGTACCACGTCATTACAGTACCATGGTTGCTTCCCTTGGCTTCGGGTTAGGATGGCGCATAAACATTAGGCAACTACAACTCTCGATTGAATATCATAAATTAAGCTCTCATTGAGCACACGTGTGGCATTGTTTTGTTATTGTTATTAGTGCATAATGTACAGGGGAAAAATAATTACCTCTAACAGGCTTGGTATGCAATTGCAAATGTACAGTCGTAAAAAGCTTCCATACATCGATTCTAGTACGTGATGTCAACTAATAACGTTGATCTCTAAATTAGACAGAATCTAGAAATAATCTGTTCATGTTGGAATCACATTACCATGTTAATTTCTGACGAATACAAAAATTAGGCATTCATTTAAAAATGTCTATTTTCTCGGCCTCTTTCACTTGCAAAAATTACTATAGCGACATGATTAGGTGTCTGAAAGCTTCTTTAAGACTGTAACCAAGTAGTTCTATTTCGTGGTGCAGTGTCCATAAAGCAAGCATCTAGAAAATAGTGTAAAAAAAGTCCAGATATTCGTTCAGTGAAATTCAATACCTGTACAGTTGCTACCACTACATCTCGGAATGATAATCTTTGTAACCTAAAAGTCTGGAAGCCAATTGATTATGACTCCACGATTATAAACTGTAACACTTCGAGATAAAAATATTGTGCTAGCCATTTTTAATCCAATGTAACATTTTAACGAATTTTATTGGTAGGGAAGATTGGTGTTAAAGATGGAGTGGAGGCAACTGTTTCAAGATCCTTATTACTGTACACTTAAAAGCCAAGGGAAGCCAACCCATGTATGTATGTATGTGATCCTATACCCTGGGAACCGTGTTAGGCTCGTGCTATCTTGTGCCAATAGTTATAATTATATATATATATGTATTTTTGTACTTAGTGCTTGCCTGTCCTGACTGTGCTTGTGTCGCCACCACTTCATGCAACATATTTATGGATTTTCATTACCATGTTCGTTCCTCTCAGTTTCGCTACTCGTGCAGAAATTTATATTCTAAATTTCACACTTAAATAAAAACGCTGAAATTTGTACATTACAAAGCGTTCACTGGTAACACAGATTATAAGAAACTAAAAAACAAAACAAAAAAGAAACACGCAAACAAATTAGTGTATTCCTGTAATGTATATCCATATATGTAATATAGCTCTTATAAATTGTCGATAAATTATATGTAAAACACATGATATTTATTTTTTATAATGCATCTGTATAAAGATATAATGCTTATAACACAAAAAATCTGAATATATTTTTATATGTACACCTTCACGCCTGATGTGTGTATGTGTGTGTTTATCTTCCCGACATACACTTACTGTACACCACTTGACAATGTACACCACTTGACAATACGTCTGAGTCGGCAACGATTCTCTTTAACCAATAAAATGACCCAATAATGCTTATAACTAGTATGATTCTCCGCTCCCTTCCTACTCCTCAAGTAAGTGTTTATAATTACAACCTTCCTCTTGTAGTCTATACATGCTGGTAACTTTCATCTCCATCTGGAAACTGAATATACCAAAAGAAAAAATGAATTACCTACTGACACCACTACACCAATTTCCAGTATATTTGTATACAACGATGTTCCCTCATTAAAAAAGAACTACCCTTCTGTAGCATTACTATATTTTTGCTAATAATGATTTCCAAAAAATTTAATGTGATCTTATAACCACTATGTCATTTGTATTCACGGAAAGTAATGAATCTTATTTAACATGACAGGCCAGAGTAGTGGCTTGACATATAGGAATTAAATATGGTGCTTAATTTCGTGAAACAGGTCTCAGTCGATTCGCTTATTACGAGATAAGCTGGTGAAGCAAATAGTGACTTGGAACGAAAGTGAATCATTATTTGAATCACAATAAATGTGTTGGTGGTGATGGTATCTAAACTACAGGGAGTACCAACACAATGCAGGCGTCACAGTACCAACACAATGCAGGCGTCACAGTACCAACAAAATGCAGGCGTCACAGTAAAGTATCACAATGTTTGGCCGGCCATAGTGCCATATTGTTTCCATGTGCAAGTGGCCCGATACTTTTTGGAGAGAGTGTACATTATTACAGCATGCGATTAATAAATACCATACTGCATTAGTCATAATTTCATTGCTAACACCACTGGATAACTTGTTTACAGACTGAATTTCTACATAATTGCGATGAATAGGCTTACCAAAAAAATTTAAGCGCAAGGCCATGCTAATCTTCTCTGTATGTATCGTTCCAATTTTAGTACAGTATATGTACTGCCGGAGCAAGTACAAATTTTAAGTAATTTAAATTTATTGTAGTTAGCCATGTCGAAAGCAATTTACTGTATACCATCGGTGTTCTACAGAGAAAACTTTGCCTTGTGGAGATACTATTGTAAACCTAAACAGTTAAATATGTAATTCTGAACTTTGAATCCTAGTTGGTATGAGTAGGATATGTCTTGTGTACACATTGGTTACGAGTTGAAAAGCCGCTCTTGATATAATTAAAAGGCAAGATTATCGGATGACCCAGACTGGCCCAAGTGGTCATTTTGTCCAATGTCTGAAATTATATTAATGTAGCCTACAGTCAGCCTCGGGGATTCGTATACACCACTCTGAGTATCATGGGTTCGTAACAACTAGAAAATTGAGACCATAGAAGAAAATAGTCTTAGAATGGTTTAAATAAGTGGGTACTGAAGTAGAAAAACCATACACAATAACGGTAATTCTTTCAATATTTACCAAATTGAGTGCATGAATTTCCTAATACGAAAGTTTCCTAGTAATGTTATTTGGCTGATATTTTATATCAGTCAGTAGAATTATCCTTACAGCATGTGCAGAATGAAGACCCCTGTTAACCAATGCTCTGTGTACGAATTCCTGAGCCCGACTGTACATTCAGATGGGGAACTATAAGGTACAGTTGCCCAAAAAGGAATTGCGACAAATCTTGATGAAACTTTAACCATAGTAATATCCACATCTATTTGTATGGACTATAAGCATGTATAACAGAAAGAAATATACATATCCTTCTGTAATACATACTTATGATCCCTACAAACAACTATGGACATTAATATATTTAATGTTCGATCAATAGTTGTCGCAATTCCTTTTTTGGCAACTGTACGTAAACAGGCTGGTGACCGAAGCATTGTGATAAGACATTAACAAGGAATTAATTCATTGTCAGACCACCGGCCGCTTTTCTAAATACTGTACATCCTTCCCATACCATGCACTCACAACCTAAAATATGGAAACACTAAGGGAAGATTCTTTTGATGGTAAATTGGAAGGTCTCTGATTCCTCCAAACTAGGTCACGAAAACGATACCCTATTTGTACCACTGTTGCTTGGATATAGGTTAGAGGAATCAGTAGCCCTCCAATTCACCAACAAGAGAACCTCCCTTTAAGTAGTTATAGATACTCTTTCTGTAGATATTTGGTTCTACAGTAAAACATGGTCCATAATTATACCGACAGACTGTTAAGTAAATAAATATCAAATCACAGCCACAGTCATTTGCATAAACCAACATCACATCACGGGCAAACTCAGCATTATTAATTTTAACTGCCACCATAACTATCAGCCAACGCTCATCAACAAAACTAACCAAGTGAAAATAATTACATGAACCACACACATCCACATCACCACCATCACCATCAACCACACACATCCACATCATCATCACCATCAATCATACACAACATAACCAACAACAACCATTATCAACCACCATCACCATCAATCACAAACATCGACATCACCAACATTCCACAACAACAACAACCACCATTATTACAATCATTCACACACATTAACATAAACATCACACTAACATCCCACAACAACAACTATTATCACCACCACCATCAACCATAAACATCGATACAACCAACACCAACATCACACTAACACTCCACAACAACAACAACAACCATTATCATCACCACCACCATCAACAACAACCACACACCATCACCAACAACCACAAACCATTATCACTGTAAAATACCAATAACCACCACCACCACCAGCACCACCAGCCAGCAACAGTTTAAGAATCTTTATATACAAACATCTGAGTGGTCCCATTAGCCTGGTCGCTCTCTCCGTGTCAGTGTTGTCCCATGAGAGCGGCCCTCCTCACCCCCACGCCCTCGCCCCAACCGATTTCTTCTGTTCCCAGGGGCCTCGCTTGCCTGCAGGCTGGGAAGAGGAATGGACGGGTGGGAGGAGGAAATGGAACGTGTGGGAGGAGAAAAACTAGAGGAAATGAACCTGTGGGAGGAATAAAAGTGGAGGAAATGAACGTGTGGGAGGAATAAAAGTGGAGGAAATGAAAGTGTGGGAGGAGAAAAACTAGAGGAAATGAACGTGTTGGAGGAGAAAGGGGAAGAAATGAACGGATCAAAATTGGAAATACATGACGTCCTTTGTGTTCAAAATTGTAACTACGGCTTTGGGATGTGAGAAACCTTAGACATCAAACCAATGTGTTATTTGTACCTTTTGCTAAGTACGGTGCTGGTTGATAGTTACTAGGTCCTGGAGGTAGTCAGGATAACACGGGCACAGATTCAGTAGCCTACATGCAGTACTTGGAGAGAGAAATGTAAATACCCGGGTTACGCGAACTTAGTGCCCCGCAAATAAAACAACCTGTGTACAGCCACAATCAAACCACCACCGACACTTTCCTTCCATCGTAGTAAATATCTTGGTAATAAAGAACAACACGTGTATGATTTTGCAGCACCTCATAATAATAATTGAGGGGGTTGAGTTGACGTAAGGTGTTGTATGATTATATTTTGATATGATACAGATATATTTGCACGATAAGAGAAAAGTGTAGGTGGATATTTGATTGTGGCTGTACCTGGCGTTGTGGGATGTCAGTTTTATATCTAAGCGTCAGGGTATATGGGTTACAGTCACATTTTACGAACTTCATTACTTTTATAATTATGTGGTGCATATTGCTAGATTATCCAGTCGGTGCATTCTTATCACTTTCAACCACGTAACACAGAGTAATAAATACATACATATATAAATGTTTCAGTGCTGTACCAACTATAGACAAACGAGCCAAAATTCCACTATCACTATTAACCTAATAAATTTCTACAATAGGAAAAGGTGAAGATAGTATTTTAAACTCAATTTCTGACGATGAGATAAACGGAAAGATCTGTAAATACTCTCAACTTACGGTAACGGAACTTCTCCAGCCATAATTATCCACTCATAAACGTCCATTAAAGATGACGCCGTAGCGATGGATGTCCTCTGATGCCAACACCAGACTCGTCAGGACCCTTGCGTTGGTCAGTATTCCTCTCTCATATTGTGGTTACCAGGAAATTAATGGCCATCCTCACACACCACCAAGCTGCTGCCCTCCCTGTACTCTGCTGCTCCATTAGGATGCAGGATCAACAGGCTTCACCACACTACTCATATCACTTGTCCTGACTGTCTCCCGGTTTCCCACAGACAATGACGGCCCACACACTAAGTTCTGGTCCGTCCTACTATATAATGAGTCTTTTTTAATGACGAAACATAACACACTATAATAAGGCGTACCGGCCCAAATGTCACGGTGGGGAGCAGGGTGTGGCTGGTAGGAACACTCACTCTCATGACTACTGATACACTGACGTCTCTCTCCTCTCTCACCAGTCACCCACCAGCCTACTAGTTGTCTCGGAATATTTATCGAATGAGTGACTGACTCCTTGAACGATATGAGTGATACCTCGAATGAAATGAATGATACCTCGAATGAAAAAAAAGAGTGATTGATATCTCGAATCCCTTAAGTTTACCCAGCCAAACCTCTCAATATTTGCACTTATTCATGTGTGTGCATTACTTACCTCACCAAAGTGTTGCATGATTATTTCGAAGCAGTGGATCATTTTCCTCCTCTCGAAGTACTACGAGTCAATGTTATGGATGCCAAGTAGAGAAGGGTTCTAGACCTTGCCATGAATGAAGGTATACACACTTTTTTTTTTTTTTTTAACTTAGAAGTGAATTGTTTTTGACAGGACATTAATGGACTACATACATTCTTTACCCAAGTCTGCCTCAATATAGTTCAAGTCATGGGTTTGTGACTTTGTGTGCCTAATCAAAGTGAGCAAGCATATTTTCTTGTAAATATACACAAGATACATTTGATGTTTTGTTTGTTAGATTGCAACAAATTAAACGAAACTGCACATCCCCTAAGAATTATCCAAAAATTAAGGACCCTGTGATCGTATATGAGAGTTGGTGGCTTCTGATTCCTCCTGACTAGGCCACGAAACAAGCTCCTTCAATATTGGTGGTGTTTCGTGGCAATTATTGAAGGGCTCGCTAACCTCCAATTTTCTGACTACATCACAGGGGCCCTTAAAGTATTGTATTTGATAAAACAATATATACTCTTCTGAGCCAAAATGTTGACAATTTGAACATTTCTCAGCAAAGTTGTGAAGGTCTAGAAAATCTGCCTGTATAAATCTCAAAAAGGGTGATTGATTTATTGATATTAGGCGCCACAACAGCGCCCCGAATTTCAAGGAATAAGACAATAACACGACTCAAACTTTCATCACAATATCAGACTTTTATTTGTCATCTGTGCATACAAACACATGAGCATCAACACATTGTTTTACCGGTGCCTCTGGGTCACACACACGAGAGAAGGTTGAGGAGAGGTCACGCAGGGAGGGGGGGGGGGGGACGGGGCAGAGGTTTTGAGTGAGGGCGAGAGAGGTCACTAAAATGTCTTGTGCTCTCTTATAGATACCCCGGCCGGCCTGCTCCCTCCCCCACGACCTGTCCGTTCTCCTTCAGGTCACCTCCAGGTCACCTCTTAAGTCTTATGGTGGGAAACATTTTTTTTTTTTTTGTATCCACATATTCATTAGTTAAGGATAAATTATTGTGGGCAGCACGTGGAAACTTCAAGGAAAAATCCTGAATGAAAAGTTCGGTTGCTTTTAACAAGAGGCAATTTTAAACAACACTTATATTGCCCAGAGAAGTAGAGAAAGATCTTACAATACCGTACCGAAATAAAACACACGCACACGCACACGCACACATACACACGCATATATATATATACACATCAAAAAATAATTTAATATCTATTTGTCAATGTCTCCACGGCTATTCACTAATAATTTATGCTTTATTTATTTTTATTTTATTTTTTTTACTCGTAACATTTGCTCGATACGAAGAAAGTTCCATACAAAACAAGAGTTCATCATCATTATCATCGTCATCATCACTCGTACAAATACGTCGATCATTTTAAAGAGGGAGGAGGAGGAGGAATTGGAGGAGGAGGAGGAATTGGAGGAGGAGGAGGAATTGGAGGTTATGGATTGGGCATTTATTTATTTATTTATTTATTTTTTTTATTATATTTACCTTCAAAATTTGATATCATCTCATCCTCGTGTTTACATTTATGATTATTATGAGTCTATTTGTATGTACAGGACACACCACGAGAAATAAAGAGTTCACTTGTTTGCTTGTTTGTTTGTCTATTTAATATTGGTTCCATCATGTTTGTTGATGCACGCACGCACGCACGCACTCACGCACGCACACGCTTCCTTGGTTTGTTTGTCTGTCTGTCTGTGGCTTAACACTTCACCGCCACAGTGCACTAACTAAGAAATATAGGGGCGCCTTGGGTCATTGTTTACGTCTAGTTAAAACCATGATGCATTAGAGAAGAGAGAAAAAACAAACAAACAGGGAATTGGAGAGGGAGGATAAAAATGTCATACAGCACGTGCGGACGAAAAAAGACCATATTGTCAAACTGAATGTAAGTAAATGTATCTATAGAATTAATTACCAAACGGAACACTGGGAAAGGTTAAGTAAGACAAGCCGATGTGATGTGGAAGGTTTTAAATTAAGTAAGACAATGTGATGTAGAAGATTTTAAGTAAGACAAGCCGATGTGGTGTGGAAGTCGTGACAAACCGGTCTAGTTACGAAGAGAAATGTAAATAACACTGGAGAACGGAATGGGTTATGAGGTTGCCGGTCGATCAGTTAACTAATAAGGGTAAATAAAGGATGGATGGTAGTAATTAATGTCTTTCAGTTGTGTCCGCTGGTGTGTGTGACCTTGGAGCTGAAACGAGTAGAAACCAAAGTATAGTTGTTTGTTTATTTACATGAGCTCATCGGTACAAGTAGAGTTAGTTACCCGAAGGAAAAGGGGATGTGTGTGGAGGGATGGGGGTGGGGGTGGGTGGGGAAGGGGGAGAATCATACAGGCCTACATGACAAAACAGAAGAAAACCGTGAGTGAGGTCGACGTTTAGTTATTGTAGTAATAATATCTGTAAATAACAAACACTATAGTGAAGTAAGTGACCTATAAACTCTTCTTGTTGCTCCAGGGAAGGAAGGAAGGAAGGTGGTCGTGGTGGAGGTGGTGGTGGTCGTGGTGGTGGTAGTGGTGGAGGAGGGAGATGGGGGTTTATGGAGGGATATATACAAAGCTGGGGGTAATGATGGTGGTGGTGGTGGTGGTGGTGTTGTTGGGGGTGGGGGTGGGGAGAGAGGGTGTACAGTACAATACATTAGTTACAAGCTTGTAGTCTCGGCCAGCTAAATACAAAACACTCCTTTGTAATCCTTGACATTCCCTGCATTAGGAGCGAGCCAAGTTTTGTTATCCCGTTTATTAAGCATTAAGTACGCAGTCGTCGAGCAGCCGATCGCTAGTTGGTTGGTTTTCTGTGTCTAAACTGAGGAGGGACATATTATTTCTGTGACGAGGAGAAACCAAGTGAGAGGTGGAAACGGGAACATTAGAGTGAAAACATGTCTAAAAGAAGGCATCAAAGACTGGAGGAGAGGAGACAGTTGGTGCGGTTGTACACAGGGAAAAGTAAATGTAATTCGGAAGGAAATAATGCTACAGTAACAATAATAATTAATATAATAAGTGAGCGAGAAGCGGAGTGAGAGGGGTGTGAGAAAAGAGAGAACTGTTTTGTCGATTGCAGAATTTTGCATTATAATATTTTTGTCCGAATTGGAATTGAGAATTACTGACATGTGCCACTGTCTCAAATGAAAATTATGCTAAGCTTTTCATTTTCCTTCAATAAGTGTTAAACCAAGTCAAGCACTAGACAAATAATATGTTATTCACAATTTTTAACTGTCAATTCATACATTAGTCTGGAACATGGCAAGCAGAGGGATATTAACTCTCTTATTTCACATATTTATCTACATACGGTACGTGAGGAAATGAGGAAGTTGTTGTGTATTTCCTCATGTTGAGATGACATTGTTACATCATTATAATTATCATATTATAATATTTTTTAGATGACATTGTTACATCATTATATCATTATACAATAATTTGAAATAAGATTATATTCGTTCATTAATAACCTGTTGCGTCGTTATCAATGCTTCAATGCAAGAAATATGTGCAAAACAATCAAATATCTATGGCTAAAGAAAATATATAAGCTGTTTATTGTTACTCCTTAGGCTTATGTGTAAAAGTAATTGCTTAAATCAGAAATTGGTGGTCGATAAATTATGGCCTCTTCGTCAATTTCATTACTTAAATTTGGTCCCTTTCCTAAGGTAGTGGAATAGTCCTGAACTGCAACGTAGTGATACCGGGACTGGAGATGTAGCCTACTGTAAATTTTGTCTGTGGAGAAACAAACTAGGTAAATTTATTTGTTGATCTTTTATGGATGGCGATGCTCACTCGTTTTTCTTATGCTAAAGTCACCATAACTACCATAATTCATTTTATAAGAGAAAAGGAGTTCACGAGACATTCCTTCATAATTATTATTTCGTCACTATCGATCGATGTTACCAATTATAATAATCAGTAAACGAATTAATTAATACTTATAGCACACTTGTTTCATACTTTTATATAAATACGGTGCATTGATATACATTTATACTTTTTGTAACTTATCATTTCATTTTTTTTTTTTATTATTATCGATCAAACCACAAGGCCACAATCATATTCCCAACACAAGCTGCCCGAAACGAAAAACAACACAACATCGATCCCATGACCTGACCTCCGCGGGCAAAAACGGAGTCAAACTGGGCAACTAAAAACGACCCAAGTCTTTCCACCCCATTACAAGACCTCCGTGCTTAAGGGCCCTAGTTTTTGTTTACATTTTCGCCTCTCTCGCTTCCACTGAATTCCCGCGGTTGCCTGTTCATTTTATTTTCCCCTTTTTGTAAATTTCTCGCTTCCACATCGTCGGTCGGGACGAACGAACGAACGAGAGGAAATAAGGAGCGGGAATAAAATTTATGATGGGCACTTAAAGTCGAAACGCTCGGGAAATTAGGGGTTTGGAAAAAAAAAAAAAAAAAAAACTCTTGCCCTTCTCTTTTCCTTCCCTATCATTCCCTATCACCAGTAAACAGACCTATATACCACATCATTTGATAACAGTGAACAGACTTTATTATTGACCTTGTTGCATTACGCACTACTGATACTGTTGTCATATTAATGTACACAATTATAGAAGAAATATATTTGTACTGTGACAATAACTTTTATGTCAAGGCGAAAGTGGGTTATTCTCTCGTCGGTATAACAGCAACAGTATAATTATTGATGTTGTGTTTTGTTGATAACCAATGATGTAACAGTGTCTTTTCAGCATTATTTTTTTTTTTCCATAGTCAATGGTACAATGGGTAAGATAAATTTAGATAATGGTCGATGGATTCTGCTTGCCAGTTCTATCATATTACGTTATTTTGCGATTTGTTGCATATTAATTTAAATCTTCAAAGTAATTATGAAGCTTTGGTAATTCACGGAAATATTTCTATCACTTTCTTAATTCCGAATTCATATACAACTCGACTCCCAGAAGTGTGTTCAGAAACCATTAAATTAGGCTACACGCAACTAGATTACAAGCAAAACATATTTTCAACAGAAAGCAAACCTTGGAGGGATGTATTTGTATAAACATAACGGGTTGTGGGACATGAAGGGTGCTTGCTTACTGTTTCATTTTTTTCTCTCTCTCTCTCTCTCACTCTCTCTCGCGCTCAGGACAAACAGGTACACCGACTAGGCCTACACTAACTCAGCCTAAATTACCTACAATTTGCGCTACGGGAAATCGCCTTCGGCACCTCATCTACACGGTCACAAATGCAAATAAAAAATGCAAATTATTCTTAGTCTTGTTTTTAAATGCTGTCTTCGTCGGCTCAGTATTCCCAACCAGTGGCAGGCTGTAATTTGTTGTATTACAGAGTCTGAAATTGAATGCTTGTAGTTTTAACTGCTAACTTGTTATACTTGTACCTTCTTTATGCTTTGTGTCTTGTATGTCTATAAATAATACTTATAAATTATATTTACAATAAATTCAACGATTATGGATACTGAACAGAATGGATAGGCTACGGAGAACTTTTATGTCAAGGCGAAAGTGGGTTATTGAAAGCAAACAATTAGTGAATAAACCCTTATAACTCCTTCAAGTCTCCTCATTTTAATTAACCAAGTCACTTGAATAAAACACCAAGAAGACAAATGCATGGACAGAGAAAAGCATAATATGAACCTCGGAGTATGAAATCGCTCCTGTGAAGAAGAAAATATGAGAAAAAAGCTATCCAAAAGTTTTAGAAGAGGTTGTTGGATGGTTGGTGTAAAATGCTGAGCCGAGGAGATCCGCCTTCACCATTATCACAGTCAACAGCAGCTAATTAAGGACCCTGTGATCGTGTATGAGACTTGGTGGCTGCTTCTGATTCCTCCTGACTATGCCACGAAACAAACTCGCCGCTCCTTCAATTATACAGTACAGTAGGTGGTGGTGGTGGTGGTGGTGGTGTTTCGTGGCAATGTTTGAAGGACTCACTCGCTAACCTCCAATTTTCGGACTACATCACGGGGTCCCTTTAAAGTCCAGAAAGCCCAGTTCTGCGAGACACCCCAGGTCAAGGTCATCATCAGTGTCTCTTCACCTGCTGCACTCGAGAGGAAAGTGAAAAAATAATAACAACAAACAAAAAGAAGATAAACAAACAGGGACTCCAGAACAACAAAGACGAAAAAACTCTGGCGTGGGGAGTAATAGGTATGTATGGATGGGCATTTTTTTTTTTTCTAAAGAGTAATGGGGTAAGGGGGAGCACATAGAAAGTATCTATACAGGTATTATTCTATTTCAATTTCCATGATAATAATACTACCTCAGAAAAAAAAAAAAAAAAATATATGCATTGTGGATCATCTTCCTAATTTGTTCTATCCACAGTTATTAATTAATTAAATACAATGTTTGTCCGGTGTGCTTTATCAGTTACACCAGAACTATTTATTCCCCCCCTCCCCCCACACCCAACAGTACCTGGAGGAGGGGGTGGGGGGGGGTGATAATGACAGGACGCTAAGCTTGAGACAAATGTGTGTTTATGTTACATGTTCCACCTCAGACAACACACACACACACACACACACACACACACACACACACAATCACACCTGTCATGTTGTTGTTGTTGTTGTTGTTGATGTTCTGACTGAGGTGGAATGCAAGGTATTTATTTTCCTGGTCAGAATTGGGCACCTTCCACATGACAGAGGTGTTATAACCTTACTAACATCACTAACAAGTTAGTTTTTTTTTTTTTTTTTAAACATTCTGGATAGCAAGACCGAAGAAAAGCACCTCATCTCTATGTGTGTGTGTGTGTGTGTGTGTGTGTGTGTGTGTGTGTGTTCGTGCTCAAAGGGCCAGCCACTTCCCAGTTAGTTCTACGTAATCAGAATACCGTACGTAAGAAAAAGAATGGCTGTTAAAAAATTGAGGTCTTTATATTTTTACCCAAATGGCTCCATAAAAGTGGGTATGTGGGGTTTATGTAGAAATGTCCATACGGTTTAATTGTTTTGCATTTGACATTATTGGTTGAAAAGTGATAATTTTGGTCTGACTTAATATCTGATGTAGTATGAAATGCGAATGTGGAGAAAATCTTAGTGGCTTTTTTAGATTGTAGTTTTAGTGAGTTGAGAGGACGTGACTGTAGTGGTTATGAAGAGGTCTGTTGTGGTTGTGACTGAGGATACGGTGATGGTGATTGTGGTAGTTGTGGTGGTGGTGGTGGCCGGAGCTATGTTAGTGGTAATGGTGGTAGTTGTGGTGGTGGTGGTGGTGGTGGTGGCCGGAGCTATGTTAGTGGTTATGGTGGTAGTTGTGGTGGTGGTGGCCGGAGCTATGTTAGTGGTTATGGTGGTAGTTATGGTAGTGGTGGTGGTGGCCGGAGCTATGTTAGTGGTAGTGGTGGTAGTTGTGGTGGTTGTGGTGGTGGTGGTAGTTGTGGTTGTGGTGGCCGGAGCTATGTTAGTGGTAGTGGTGGTAGTTATGGTAGTGGTGGTGGTGGCCGGAGCTATGTTAGTGGTAGTGGTGGTAGTTATGGTGGTAGTGGTGGTGGTGGCCGGAGCTGTGTTAGTGGTAGTGGTGGTAGTTATGGTGGTTGTGGTGGTGAGGTGCTACACATGAAAAATGAAATTCTTAAAGTCATGGCATTAATCCTCCTTGTTGTTGTAATCATTATAATTATTATTATTATAATTATTACTATCATTATTATTATTATTATTATTAGCCCTGGAGACTATCACCCAGTAGTAGGATAGTCTACAACCCCGTCGACTAGTGAATAGAAGTAGTCCGCTGGGGAACTATTGTTTACATAGTAGTAGTTAGTACACCACTACAGTAGTTCCTCAATGTCTGACTATCCATTCTTGCTTGGCCATCCTGCTGACATCCATCCTACTAATCCTGTTTGGTGCCCCCGGGTGAGTTGGGCTCCTGTTTGATGGAGTTAGTGCCGCCACCTGCCGCTGCCGCCGCCGC
This sequence comes from Petrolisthes cinctipes, assembly GCA_033782935.1. Classification (NCBI taxonomy): domain Eukaryota; kingdom Metazoa; phylum Arthropoda; class Malacostraca; order Decapoda; family Porcellanidae; genus Petrolisthes; species Petrolisthes cinctipes. The sequence goes on from JAWQEG010004299.1 coordinate 53,311, forward strand.
CGCCGCTGCCGCTGCCGCTCCACCTCTTGCCCCGACTGTCTGGCTGAGGGTGTAGAGGGCCGAGATGTGGCGCTCCTCTTCACTCAAGCCCGAGGTGGTCATGGCGGCCGACAGTGATAGGGCGGGGTTGGCTACGGCTATGATGTTACCCTGGCTAGACGACAGCACCTGGAAAACACACATATATCATAGAGTTAGTACAGGGACGAGGGAAGGGCCTGGAGGGAACACATCAACACACAGTAGGCTACACAAGAATGAGAAAGGCGAGGTGCATGGGATAGTGAACACACACAAACACACACACACACTCTCTCTCTCTAACACACACACAACACGCACACACACACACTCAAGAATGAGAAAGGCGAGTTGCATTGGATAGTGAACACAGACACACACACACACACACACACAATATGCCATGTACACACTCGTTTGATATTGATAAGTGTGTTCAAAGGTAAGGTATACATAACATAATATTATATAATTAATAAATACACCGTAACATATACATCAGGTTTCCTTCACGTTAGTACAGTATACTTTAGACTACATGATACACAGTGCACTCATGTATACACGCACATACCTATAATATCATGCATACAAATTCATAAACGCACACGAACTCCTCTCCATACACACACACACACACACACACACACACACACACACACCCACAATATGTTTAGTGTGTCGACGAGAACATTAGTGTCAGAAATGGTGTTTAATGTGGCTAATTTCCAGTGACCCGGCCAACAAAACCACTTTACCACACACACACACACATACATACACGGTTACGGGTTGTACGTTAACCATCGGTCTATTTGGTTGGTTGGTTGCGTCATCGATCCGGTTTGGTTACTTTTAGCGTCAAGGTAATATTTTGTATCCGCTCTAAAGACATACGTTATAATATACATTGACACTATTATAATAATAATAATAATAATAATAATAATAATAATAATATCCATAAAAAGTTAATAAGAAATTTTCCACACATATATATATATATATATATATATATATATATATATATATATATATATATATATATATATATATATATATATATATATATATATATATATATATATATATATATATATATATATATATATATATATATATATATTAAGAAATGGAACATTTTGGCCTCGTTTGACATTTTATTTTGTCTGACGCAAGTTATGTGTTGTTGATTTTATATTTTTAATTTTTTTTTTACCCCTAAAATAAAAGGGCATTCAAAATACTGCATGACTGCCTCGGCAAACTCTAAAAAATAATTGGAATTCTAACACGTGACGTGTTTATTATTATTATTATTATTATTATTATTATTATTATTATTATTATTTTCATTTAATTATTTTTTACGGCGTCCTTCGCTATTGGTTCTCCTCCAGGTTAAAGAAATTAGGAGACAACGCATTTAAGGAACCCTGTGATGTAGTAAGAAAACTGGAGGTTAAACGAGTCCTTCAAATATTGCCACGAAACACACACACCTACACACATATATGGAAGGAGCTTGTCTCGTGGCATAGTCAAGGAGAAACCAGAAGCCACCAACTAACTCTCATACACGATCACAGGGTCCTTAATTAAGGGGGAAGTTTTGTTTTGGTAATTCTGGAGCAAGTGAATCCTCCAAACTATTTTTCCAAGCAACAGAGCACCATTATTTTTGCTCTTCTGGTCCTGTTTTTCCTAGCATACTTTGGAGGAATCAAGGCACTCCAATGTACCAAAAAAGAATTCCCCCCTTTAAATTAACACCGAGGTATATAGCCCGTTTTGTGGCAGAGAAGCAGCAGCAACAACAACAACAGTAGCAGCAGCAGCAGGTTGTACAGTATCTCCTCCACACACCGGCCGAAGAGAGAGTTCACACCTATTTACCAGAGAGCAGTTGGGTACACATCAAGGTGGTACAGGACGTGGGTAGGTAGGTAGGTAGGATGGGACCACGGAAGGATGGGAAGGGGGATATATATATATGTGTGTGTGTGTGTGTGTGTGTGTGTGTGTGTGTGTTAAATATTACTCGTCTGTGTGTGAGTGTGTGTTAAATATTACTCGTCTGTGTGTGTGTGTGTGTGTGTGTGTGTGTGTGTGTGTGTGTGTGTGTGTGTGTGTGTGTGTGTGTGTGTGTGTGTGTGTGTGTGTGTGTGTGTGTGTATGTTAAATATTACTCGTCTATGTGTGTGTGTGTGTGTGTTTGTGTTTTGTATAGATATAGAAAAAGACAGGGATTAAAATATATAGGAAAGAAAGAGTGAAAATGGATCGCCTGATAATAAATTGTGATATGGAAATGAAGAAGAGTATATGGGATAACATGGAAAGGGACAGGTTGGAGGCGTAAGTATTAATTAAGGGACCCTGTATTGTAGTCAGAAAATTGGAGATAAATGAGTCCTTCAAATATTGCCACGAAACACACACACCTATAGGGAAGGAGCTTGTTTCGAGGCATAGTCAGGAGGAATCAGAAGCCTCCAATTATCATACACGATCACAGGGTCCTTAATTAAGTAGATGGCTTGGAAAGGGTGTAAAATTATGAGATGGAAGAGTTGTGTAGTGTAGTGTAGTGCAGAATGTAAAGGAAGAATATGGGACAGGATGCAAATGAACTGGGGAAGGAGTTGGAATGGGTTGGAAAGGTGGAATGAGTGTGGAATAGGTGAAAGGTGGAATGAATGAGTTGGAATGGGTTGGAAAGGTGGAATGAGTGAGAGGGATGAGTGGAATAGGGTGAGTTGGATGGGTGAAATGAGTAAGTAGGAATGATGAAATGAGTGGGATGGGTGAAAAGGGTGGAATAGTGTGAGTGGGATATGTGAAATGAGTGGAATAGTGAGTGGGAAGGGTGAAATGAGTGGAAGTGTGAAATGAGTGGAATAGTGTGAGTGGGATGGGTGAAATGAGTGGAATAGGGTGAGTGGGATGGGTGAAATGAGTGGAATAGGGTGAGAGTACATGGGTAGGATCTGGGTGATGGATAAGTGACAGTGGGTCGAGGTGAGATGGGATAGGTGAGGGAGGGAGGATGGGCAGGCAGGGAGGGAAGGAAGGTGAGGAACGAGGGATCGAGGGAGGGAGGGGGGAGGGGGGAGGGGCAGGTGAAGATGAACTGACCACAAAACAAACCCACAAAAGCACAAACAAAGACACTGAGTACTGTGTGATTGACGTTAACCCCCCATATATAGATCTTGTACACTACTAACAAAACCCACCTCGCCCACCACCACCACCACCACCCTCCCCACACCACACCCACCTCCCACTCACTCACCTCCCACTCACTCACCTCCCACCCTCACCTTGCTCTCTGAATAGTTGAACATCTCGCCGTAGGTCGTGGGGGGCGACACCAGCCTCCCGGGGGCGACTGACGAAGCAGGAGTGGACCCAGGGGGACCCGTGGAGTTAGTGGAGTTGTGCTTGCCTCCTACTGCTCCTACTACGGATGCTGTTGTGCCATCCTGCTGCAGCTGCTGCTGCATCGCCTGCTGCTGTGCCTGCTGAAGCTGCTGCTGTTGTTGTTGTTGCTGTTGTTGTTGTTGTTGTTGTTGTTGTTGTTGTGTCTGGGGTCGTGGGTAGCTGTTGGTGGTGTCTTGGGTTCGGTCCTTCTGTTGTTGGTTTAGGGACTCCTTGACAACTCGGAGTCCCTCGTCCACAAGGGTGTCCTGGACCAGCTGCTGTAGGTACGACTGGGTGATATGAGAGGGGAATGGTGACGGGGGTGTGGTGCGCGCTGGGTGAAGGGTGAGTGGTGAAAGATGAGGGTGTGAAGTGGTGAGGGTGTGGATGTGGAGGGTGTGAAGTGGTGAGGGTGTGGGTGTTTAATGGTGAGGGTGAGGGTGTGGAGGTGTGAAGTGATGAGGGTAAGGGTGTGGAGGGGTGTGTGAAAGGTGAGTGGTGGTAATTGATGAGTAAAAGAGTGAGTGGTGGTGGTGGCTGAGGGATGAAAGGTGTAGAGTGGATAGAGTATAAGTAATGAGGGTCGAGAGTGAGAAGGGGTGACAATATGAGTGGTCGAAGTGGAGGTAAATAATATATGTGACTTGTAGAGGTGAGAGAGAGAGAGAGAGAGAGAGAGAGAGAGAGAGAGAGAGAGAGAGAGAGAGAGAGAGAGAGAGAGAGCAATGAACACAGCCAACCAAACAGTGAGTGACTAAAACCCACGCATATATAGAAGGCCAGTTTCTGAGTTAAAGAAGTATAGTTGGATATTAATCAAAACGGATGAAAAGACAAATACTCGAAGGATGAGGAAGAGTAAGAGGAGGAAGAAGAGTAAGAGGAGGAAGAAGAGGAGGAGGAGGAAGAGGAGGAGGAGGCAGTGCTGGTGGTGGTAGGGGAGGAGGAGGAGGAGGAGAAGGGGAGGCAGCAGGAATATTGATAAAGCAGAATGTGCAGCAATGGCCAACTACGAATAACCGGGTATAATATAGGGCGATAAAAGATTAGACGGTGGAATGAAAAAGAAAAGGGGAGGGAAGAAGGGGCGAGAGAGAGAGAGAGGGAGAGGGGAGATGATTGGAGAGAGGAGAGGGGCAAAAAGGAGGAGAAGAGATTAAAGGTAAGAGGGAGAGAAACAAAGAATAATGTGTAATAACTGGGGGAGTGGATGAAAGGCAAAGGAAGGGAGAGCGAAGAGGTGGAAGGGAAAGAGAAGGAGAAGGAAGAGAAGGAGGAGGAAAGAGAAGGAGGAAGAGGAAGAGGAGGAGGAGGAAGATGTAAAGTGTTGGCAAAATGAAAGGGAAGATAAGGGAAAATGGAGAACGAATGCATAGAGAGGAAGAGAATTAAAGTTTGAAAGAGTGGTGGTCAGAGGAGAAACATGAAAGAAGGAGGAAGTGAATGAGTAAGAATACGAAAGGAAGAGGAAGAAGAGGAGATAATGAAAGAGGAAGAGAAAGAGAATGAGGAAGAGGAAAAGGAACATGGATAAAAGGGAAGAGGAAAAGTACGAGGGGAAGAAGATGGGAGATGGAAGAGGAGGAAGAAAAAGAGGAAAAGAAAGAAAGGAAAACAAGGAGATAAGAAGGATAGGAAGAAGATATGAAGGCAGAGAATGTGGAAGAGAAATGGGAAGAACAAGAGAAGAAAGAGGAGGAGGAGGAGAAAGAGGAGAACCAATACACGAGTCCTGAATACTACAAACAAACAAACAAACAAATAAACAAACAAATGTGAGGTGAAGTAAACAACAACAACACACCCTATTAATTAACATGAAGTGAATAAAGATGAAGATGAATGAAAGATGAACACACTATAACACAATGTCACTATAAGATAACACACCAATTACATTATTATCACTTTGAGTCCCTTCACACCTAACAACAACAACAACAACAACAAACAACAAACAACAACAACAAAAATGAGGAAGGACGTACTCAGAGTGATGAATACAATTAATTATAAATGCTCATCTATTATAATTATATATATATACGTATTATGGGCAAACTTGAAGACTCCTGATTCCTCCAGTCTGTGCCAGCCAGAATACACACACACACACACACACACACACACACACACACACACACACACATCACCTCAGCATGCATGGGAGTAGGGAGGGGGGTGAGGGGGGGTGGTGGTGGTGGTGGGGGGCGGGGGACCTGTTTCGTTTCGTAGCACTGGGGGAAGGAATCGGTAGCCCCCCCCTCCCTCCCCCCCATTATAGTTAACCCCCCTAAATGAGGTTCTGAACGCACTCTCTCTCTCACACACACACACACACACACACACAAACTTTAAAGATATTTTAATATTCTGATTACGTAATGACAAGGTTTATATGAAGTCGGATGTCAACAACAAAAGCAGGTAAATAAAAAATGCTAATGGTAAAACAACAAAAATAACAATATATAATAATAATAATAATAATAATAATAATAATAACAATAATAACAACAATAATAATAATAATAATAATAATAACAATAATAATAACAATAATAACAATAATAATAATAATAACACTAACAATAATATTTCTAATATAATAATGACAAAAGAAAATATAATATAAAGTAGGACATCAATTTGAATCCAACATCGTAGATTAACTAAACACAGTGACTGGTTTGAACGGAGGGGAGAGTGAGGAAGGAAGGAAGGCACGAGATGGAAAGAGAGAGTTGGAAAAAAAAAAACAGTGATGAAAGTAGAGAATAGCAAGGAGAAGAGAAAAGAGTGAGAGAAGGAGAGAGGGGAGAGTGAGGAAGGCAATAGATAGCAAGGCAGAGACGAGAAAAGAATAGGAGAAGGAGAGAGGGAAGAGGGTTATATATATATATATATATATATATATATATATATATATATATATATATATATATATATATATATATATATATATATATATATATATATATATATATATATATATATATATATATATATATATATATATATATATATATATATATATATATATATATATATATATATATATATATATATATATATATATATATATATATATATATATATATATATATATATATATATATATATATATATATATATATATATATATATATATATATATATATATATATATATATATATATATATATATATATATATATATA
>JAWQEG010004300.1:0-39925 GCA_033782935.1 Petrolisthes cinctipes
TGGAAATAATTATATGGCAATAATTATGAGCGTGGCACTAAATTCTTCATAGTATTGAATGCCATACAACCGTAGCCTGAACGGTAATGATAACAACATTTTCCGTTTCCCTCCTCAATATTGATATAGTTAATTACTGGAGCAGAGGAGGTGATGGGCCTGCTTGTGTCCCCTTCCTCACAACTCCCCCACTCTCTTTCTCCCATCCTCCCCCACTCTTTCTCCCCCTCTCCTCCCCCTCTCTCTCTCTCTCTCTCTCTCTCTCCCCTCCTTCCCTCTCTCTCTCTCTCTCCCCATTCTCCCCCCTCTCTCTCTCCCTCCCTCTCCTCTCTCTCTCCCCCCCCATCCCCCTCCTTACCCCTCTCTCTCCCCATTCTCCCCCCTCTCTCTTCCCTCTCTCCCTCCCCATCCTCCCCTCTCTTTCCACCCTCTCTCTTTCTCCCCAGCCTCCCCTCTCTCTCTTCCCCCCTCCTTCCCTCTCTCTCTCCTCCCTCTGCTCCTCCCCCGTCATGTAAGGTCTTATCAGATCACAACCTCTATCACACGTCCCAGAGGATGGTACCCAACATCTTCTTTCGCTTCCTCCTCCTCCTTTTTCTTTTTCCTCTTTTTTTTTTTACTCACTTTTATTTCCTCACCACACAACACTTTCCACCATCCTCACCATCCTGTTCACACGACCTAACCTAACTCCTTCCTCCCTTCCCTCACCACTCTCTTCTTTAATTCATTCTCATTTTATTTATTAAGCTCTTCTTCTCATTCCTCAAACCCACACCGTACTCAGCTCTGCACACACACACACACACACACACACACACACACACACACACACACACACACACCATCCCACATTCCTCCTCAACACACTCCTTCATTCTTTCTGTCATTCCTTTATACATAATAATTAACTTTCCTGGATCGCTACCACACCACACCCTTCTTCTCCTTTAATTAATCCAAATATTCTCCCTCACTAACCATATTCCTTCACCATCTCACATAAATTCCAATCCATCCTGTTCCCTTACTCACACATTACTCTCTAAAGTTCCTCACCATTATAATCTCTCTCTGTCTCTCCCACTCCCTCCCTCCTTCCTTCCCTCACTACATATCCTCTTCACAGACCCTTCACCCTACGAAGTATCATCAAGCCTGGGATAATAAAGCAATAAAAGCCAAACTCTGACCACTCTATAACACAGGCTGGCCAGTATAATAGTCTGTGTGTGTGTGTGAGAGAGAGAGAGAGAGAGAGAGAGAGAGAGAGAGAGAGAGAGAGAGAGAGAGAGAGAGAGAGAGACTCAGACTCAGAGGCACACACCTGAAAGTACTCATATGATCACACACACACACACACACACACACACACACAAACACACACACACATACACACACAGTATCTCAACCCTATACGCCTGGCCCACCCGTCCCCAACACTCAAAGGTCAGACGTCACTTACGCAACAGCCAAATGTCACCCACGAGAAGACAATACTTTCATAGGGCAGGGGGACGCTTGTTTTGAGAGGGCCACGTTCCTTAGTTTGGTATGGTGGCGAAGTAACTATGGAAAAAATAAAGTGTTTCTTGTTTTAACTGTGGAACAAAATTATAAAGTGTTTTTTGTTTTAACTATGGAACAATTGGAAACACTTTATTTGTGTTTTTTGTTTTAACTATGCAACAAAATGATATGGTGTTTCTTGTTTTAACTATGGAACAAATTTATAAAGTGTTTCTTGTTTTAACTATGGAACAATTGGAAAAACCTTATTTGTGTTTTTTTGTTTTAACTATGGAACAAAATAATAAGGTGTTTCTTGTTTTAACTATGGAAGAACAAATAAGGTGTCTCTTGTTTTAACTATGGAACAAATGAAGTGTTTCTTGTTTTAACTATGGAACAATTGGAAACACTTTATTTGTGTCTTTTGTTTTAACTATGGAACAAAATAATAAGGTGTTTCTTGTTTTAACTATGGAACAAATAAGGTGTCTTTTGTTTTAACTATGGGATAAATAAGGTGTTTCTTGTTTTAACTATGGAACAAATAAGGCGTCTCTTGTTTTACCTATGGAACAATTAAAGTGTCCTCTTGTTTTAACTATGGAACAAAATATAAGGTGTCTTTTGTTTTAACTATGGAACAAAATATAAGTTGTCTTTTGTTTTCGTATTTGACGTTTGTATTCCTACCTGGTTCGTTTCTGGATGACACGACCTGAGTGAAAGGTACAAGACTTTTAGACGTGGATTTTTTTTTTTTTTTTTTTTTTTTTTTTGGTACCTGGAATGTCAATGATAAACTCGATTATATATATTTCATTCTCTCTACCTTTTTTTCCATTGATATAGACTAGTTTCATATCATACCAGCTCCACAAGGACCATTAAGAAGATATAATATACACAAACATATATTGACGAAAGAAAGTCAGACCCCCCATCATTCATTTTTGTCCCTTATTCAACTTAGCTTTAGGGATTTTCTCAGACAAAGCTATGGAAACCGGTCCAGTGCCAGTGGGGGAGGTAACAAGGAAGAGGAGGAGGAGGAGGAGGAGTAGGAAGAAGAAAAGGAAAAGGGAGAGGAAGAAGAAAAGATGGAAGAAGAGAAGGAGGAGGAAGTAGTAGAAGATGTGGACTAAACTCTGAGAAAGAAACGGGAGAAGAGGAGGAGCAACTTGTCGGTCTTGTGGCTCAGCATCTTTTGACATCATTTTTTGTGAGGTCTGTAAATGGGAGAGCAGAGGAGAAACTTGTCAAACGCTCGGCTCAACATCCTTTGACAACTCTCTAATTTGGAATTCAGGATCCGTCTACAAGGGAGGATACCCGGGGACAGAGAGAGAATGACATTTGTGTCGAGGGTTTGGAGGGCATGATGTCTGTGTGAATTTAGGACTTGGGACCATCTCCGAACTGTGCAATAGATGGGTGCTTTGACTTCAGTAAACAAACAACGGTGAATGGCAGTCGGTAGAGCATTAAACATTCGGTATTTAAGCTGGTATAAAGTGTCATGCGCCACTCACAGGCATCAGAATATTATCGTCGACTCCATATATCATAGAAACTGTAAAATATATTAATATATATATTTACGAAAGCCCCAAAACAAAGATAAGATCAGTAATATATTTGTTTGTCGTTTTCATCTGAAGGAGAACACGAATTGACTTACGGAAGATCAGTAATATATTTGTTTTGTTTTGTTTTTCATCTGAAGGAGAACACGAATTGACTTACGGAGCTGCCACAAATATTTCCTTCAGATACTTGACCTTACCTGAACCCCGACGGTCTGTTCAATGATCCACCCGAGACCAAGACCTACACAAGTAACGCCGAGTCTGAGGTGGAGCAGAGTTTATTGTATTTGTAGAGAGAGAGAGAGAGAGAGAGAGAGAGAGAGAGAGAGAGAGAGAGAGAGAGAGAGAGAGAGAGAGAGAGAGAGAGAGAGAGAGTGTGTGTGAGTGTGTGTGTGTGTGCATTTGAAAGAGGTTATGCATAATGGAAGAGATTGGGAAAGATAGAGACAAAAGGAGAGGATAGTGAACCTGCTGCTCACTATGGCTTTCACGTCACGTCCACACTAACATCACAAGACAAACTCGATCGTGAACAAAATAAACAGAATAAAGTAAATTCTAGCCACGAATAAATTAATTACCTCGTGTTAGTTCAGTGGAATTTTGTGTTTTGTATACACCTGTACTTGTATACTTGTAACTGTATAATTATCACTGTTAAAAACTGAGGAAGATTAAGTTGGTTTCTGTATTATTCCTCTGTCTATCGTATATCTTGTATGCAGTTTAGTAATGAAATGTGGGTGGGCGTGACCGTAGATTTCACCGTAATAAATACAAGAACATCCATACAAAATTGTCTGGTCACATTACATATGGTGTCATAATATATTAAAGGCTAATGTAAGTTGAATCACCCTTAAACAATGACTGAAGACTATTCCAGGATTTCGTAACTATAAATAATGTAAATAAATTAAAGTCGTTTCACCACCAACCATACTCTTGTTGACAGCGGAGGGAACACGACTATCGTTTAGGCCAATTAACAACATGATATTCCTTCATTTACACCCGTTGATTGTCACAGGAAAACCCCACGACACCTGAGGCATACATTTCTGAGAGTTAGCATCAAGTTGTTATGAGAATTGGCCTCGAGTTGTTGTTGTTGAGCGCTAAACCCTCTGTGCCGCACACCAACAACCCGACCCTGGCAGACACAACCTCGCTATTTACACAGTTTCGGTGGGAAAAAAAATAGGGAGGCCTTGAGGGACGATGGGCTGGGAGGAGGCGTAATTGGATTTTTCGCCGAGGGGTAATTTATTTTCGTAATTTCATTCTCATTACCTTCATGGGACCCATTATCCTCATTGACTCTTTTTAGGCGGGGGAAAAAATGACGGAATTGATGGTCGAGCGATAACTTGGCCTGACGGTGTGCTTTCAGTATCGTGTGTGTGTGCGTGTCTGTGTGTGTGTGTGTGTGTGTTTGTGTGTGAGTGTGAGTGTGTGTGTGTGTGTGTGTGTGGGTGTGTGTGTGCGTGTGTGTGTGTGTGTGTGTGTGTGTGTGTGTGTGTGTGTGTGTGTGTGCTCGATCTTTAGGCAGGGAGTATCTCTTGTTGACTCTGATGCAAAGTTAAATGTGCTAATTATTTTCCATATCTCTGAGACTCTAGCAAACCCAATTAAGATAGTACGTAGTGTAATTACATCAATTTGCAACTTTTTTTTTTTTTTTTTTTTTTTTTTTTTTTTTTTGTGTGTGTGTGTGTGGTGGGGGGGATTGGGTAAGAACTATTGAACGCTTATGAAAACATGTAACCTCACCTCCAACTGTGTTCCGTACAGTCCTAAAGTTTTTTGTGTCAGTCAGTAATGTTAAGTTTGTGTTTTTATATTATTATTGTGTCTTTCCTTCCTGTGTTTATTGCCTGCTTTTCCCTCCTCTGTGTCCTACTGACTGTCGTATGATGAGTACCATAAACATTAAGGCTGGTGTCATTGCACTGAAGAAGCAGTTGACGACATTTCATTTGTCTTATGCCTCCTTTTATTTGTCTGAAGGAAGGCTGTCCATTATTTTAGTTAGGTAATAAACAACTATATAGTTTAGCCTAAAATAACATGCATAGACATTACACACTAACGACAGACCACTTAAAGCGTCACAGAAATGCCTATATAATTCACCCCAGGGTTAAAACAAGGAGTAACACTTCCTTATCACACATTAGAAAAATTGCTATATCCACTTGAGATTACATAGCTACATCATGGTTCATACAGTCTGCACATTCATTCATTGACTCAATCTCAGTAGTCGGATATACTCGTACAGTGTTGACCGTGATTGGACTGCCTCGACTCGTTAACGTAGCTCTCAGACGTAGGCTATTCTCAAAATTGGAGGTTTGAACTCTGTTATCTACCCATGTTTATCTCGGTTGATTGTTAATAATAGTACAGGCTGAGTTATTTTTTTAGGAATTCACAAAAGTTCCAAGTAATGTCTGAGAGCAATATCATGCATGATTGTCACCGACGATTACAAGCCAAGGGAGTGTTTAGGGTTGCAATATTTTCCAGCACCCGAGTGTATCCGGCCAAATTAAGCCATAAGTTCTCGCCAGAAATTCACTAACGCATAATAGCCAACTCTGTCCCCCCTTGGAACTCTCCTTAAAGTTGCCTCACTAGGGTCTCACTACAGGTTGGGTTGCATTCCTTGTCTGTCTCAGCATCAGGGTAGCAAGCTGGTGGTAGGGTGGTATGACTGAGGCCTGGTTTGTGGTATTCCTCTTTACGTAACAAGAAATGTTACTGAGTTCGTTCGGTAAAAGTGTGGGAATGTTGAATACGATGCTGGCTTTACAGAACACATTCGAGTTTAACTTGGAAAATTTGAGCCAAAGGTGCAAACTTAGAGCTTTAATTAAGTAATATAGAGGAAGGTATTACAGATTGAAGTGAACGAAAGGTTAATTTTGTGCCTGTCGTTCACGGTGGACTAACAGGTACAATATATGTACATTCTCCTACAGGGTGAATATGCTGTTTTAGAAGACATTTGAAACACTCACTGTTTAGGTATAAACAGATTGTCATGAATGTTGTTACAATTCAAGCAAATATTTGGTAGGTGTGTGTGTGTGTGTGTGTGTGTGTGTGTGTGTGTGTGTGTGTGTGCGTGAAAATAGAAATAGTGAAAATGCTTGCCGTAACATTGGCGTGGCAAGAGGTCTCACTCGTGCCTCCTTTTCCCAATACCTGTGAGCTTTTCCATTTTTGCTTTTAGCCTCCGGGAAGAGCTCTTGGTCGGAGATGAGGCCATTCTTGTTCTTGCTACCCTCGTGTGAGCAAACTCAGCCCTCTCACTGGGAACAAATACTTCTTTATTCTCTCTCTCTCTCTCTCTCTCTCTCTCTCTCTCCCTCTATATATATATATATATATATATATATATATATATATATATATATATATATATATATATATATATATATATATATATATATATATATATATATATATATATATATATTTGTCAATCATTCTCCCCGTTTCTCCGCTTTACTTACCTTCTCATCACCCCAGACAGAGACAGAGGCAGGATCAGGTTTGTACGACCCCGGCTCACATAACCAATCATTGTTTTTGATGACAGACTCTTCCTTACATAAGTATAGGGTTCCCTAATGGTCCTGGCAAACTGTTGTTATCTCGTTCTCATGGTAACAGGGACTGACCTGCTGGGCTGGGCTGTCTGTTTCACTGACTCAATTGCTACTCTGGGTTTGGTTGGTTGGCTGTCTGTCAGTTTGTCTGTCTGTGTGGCTGGTTGACTGGCTGACCGGCTAGTTGACTGGTTGGCTGGCTGAGTGGCTAGTTGGTTGGTTGACTGACTGACTAATTTTGCTGGTTGTATTACCTTTGACCTCCTCACAATGATTTTATTTGGCTGAGTGAAGATGTTCAGGAGATTCAATATATTTCTGATATTTTTTGACACAGCAAGGATCAAAGCCTTAGAAAACAGCCATATGATTCTTAAGTTAATTCGACACATACTGCAACTATCTCATAACTATCTAAGAACGGTCAAATGAAGTATAAGATGCCCAGAAAATCGGGAACGGTAGGAAACTGAAGCGAAATTAATCCAAACACGAACGATATAATTATTTTGCACTATTATTCCAGCCAAATGGGAATTCCTGTATAAAGAAGGGTCGTGATTTATTTGCTTTATATATATCTAATTATATATCTGCCTTTATCTGTATTATTGGAAGCTTAAGCACTGTTACTTTCACACTCGGATAATCACAGGTTTTCACACGAATTGACTAAAACTTCACTATGACTTATGACGACCTATGAGCAGCAAGCGTAAAGCACATAAGTATCAACGTTGTCTGACATACCGATACCCAGGAATTGTAATGATATAGAATTGTGCAGATATGAATTTGAAGCTCAGCCCAAGTGAAATGTGGCAGTTAGGTTTAAGAATAATTATTTAAACAGATTTTTAGTATGATATTTATTTAGTCATTTGCTCTGTTTTATATATGTTTTTTTCTTAATGTATATTCGGCAGCATAATAATTACTGTATGATCTCGCTGTTGCGCTGCCAGAGAGTTTAAAAATTAATCAATCAATCAATCAAATCCCTCCAGTACCCTGTCACCTATCACTCCCAAACCCACCACTATCATACTCACTACTGTCATACTCACTACTGTCATACTCACTACTGCCATACTCACTACTGTCATACTCACCACTGTCATACTACTGTCATACTCACTACTGTCATACTCACCACTGTCATACTCACTACTATCATACTCACTACTGTCATACTCACTACTGTCATACTCACCACTGTCATACTCACTACTGTCATACTCACTACTATCATACTCACTACTGTCATACTCACCACTGTCATACTCACCACTATCATACTCACTACTGTCATACTCACCACTGTCATACTTACTACTGTCATACTCACTACTGTCATACTCACCACTGTCATACTCACTACTGTCATACTACTGTCATACTCACTACTATCATACTCACCACTGTCATACTGTCATACTCACTACTGTCATATTCACTACTATCATACTCACCACTGTCATACTGTCATATTCACTACTGTCATACTCACCACTGTCATACTCACTACTGTCATACTCACTACTGTCATACTCACTACTATCATACTCACTACTGTCATACTCACCACTGTCATACTCACTACTGTCATACTCACTACTGTCATACTCACTATTATCATACCACTATCACACTCACTACTGTCACATACTCACTACTGTCATACTCATCACTATCATACTCACTACCGTCATACTCACTACTATCATACTCACTACTGTCATACTCACTACTGTCATACTCACTACTGTCATTCTCACCACTACACACTGTCTTGTTTCCCAGACCTCTGCTACTCTTTGTTTATCTTACCTTACTGCCTCACAGATAATTATTTATGGTGTGGTGTAACTTACTTTCTCTCTCGTTCAGGTTCAGGGGTTGTGGAAAGTGGTAAGGCATTTTGCACCAGAGTTCTGCCACGAATTAATCTGTATCACCACCACCGATTTTGTGGATACGAGTTCTTTATGGAAGTAGGATATATGGAGCACTGTGATATTCAACTCCCGACACACACACACACACACACACACACACACACACACACACACACACACACACACACACACGTCCATCATTCCCGTGTTTAAATCCGCTTAATATTCAGGACTTCAAGTTGCAAGGCCATTAGTGTCTTTATCCCCAACTTTCCCAAACTACATCCATAAGTAATGATGCAAACCCAACTTCTTCTTCGTCCGACTAAGAGGAATAATTCAGGTATTCTCGTAGGCTGTTGAGCAGGGTAAAATGACAGGTTCTTTTTAAGTATATAGATATATATATTTTTTTTTATTACGTGTCCCGGTCCTGGTCTTAGTTATATGCCACACACACACACACACACACACACACACACACACACACACACACACACACACACACACACACACACACACACACACACACACACACACACACACACACACACACACACGAGCTAAATTGTTGGGTTTGTTGCATTTACTTCCTTATCCAGGTGTTCCCGAAAGGTCAAGGTTTAAATAGTTGATAAGGACCCTGTGATCGTGTATGGGAATTGGAGGCTTCTTCTGATTCCTCCTGCACTATATGCCACGAAACACACTCCTTCCCTATAGGTGGCGTTTCGTGGTGGCAATATTTGAAGGACTCGTTAATTTACCTCCAATTTTCTGACTACACCACAGGGTCCCTTAATGTACTTTTTATGTATCTTTTCTTGCCCTGTCCAGTGTCTAATTCCCTCTTCTCTTGTTATTATTTCAGGTAAGTTGTCCATCCAGCCAGCTCCTCGTATCTTGTAACATCAGGTAATGTGTTTCTTCAGTAGAGTTAATTAAAAGGGGAGTAACATATTGTGGGCAAACTGGGGCACAAGTAGTTCTCCAGATTCTGAAATATAATACACACATCCCTATAGTCTCATACGGAGGGATTCTGTTACTTCTTGGCTAGTTTGTAGGAATTGGTAATCTCCAAATTTCTCCAAGCCAGTTAGTTATTTCCCTTAAGGGGGTGCGGGAATAGGGGACAGGCTTGGGGGTGGGGTGGGGTTTGGGGGGTGCAGGAATAGGGGGACAGGCTTAGGTGGGGGGGGGGTAGAAAGCCTGTCCCCTATTCCCGCACCCCTCTAACCCCCCTACCTCCCAAGCCTGTTCTCCTACTCCTACACCCCCCAAAACCCCCCGCACCCCCCTAACCCCCCCCCCCCCAAGCCTGTCCCCTTATTCCCGCACCCCCTTAATGGTCATGTTAAGGTAATATTATTTTTTGTACAGTGTGAAAAATATGAACTGTATATATCATGAAATATTGAATTAGGCATGAGGTTCCTTGGGTTAGGTTAGGTTAGGTTAGGTTTAGTATGGTTTGGTTAAGTTAGGTTAGGTTAGGTTAGGTTAGGGTTATTTAGGTTAGGTTAGGTTTGGTTTAGTTAGGTTTGGTTTAGTTTGGTTTGGTTTGGTTTGGTTTGGTTAGGTTAGGTTAGGTTAGGTTTGGTTTGGTTTGGTTTGGTTAGGTTATGTTTGGTTAGGTTAGGTCATGTTTAGTTAAGTTAGGTTAAGTTTGGTTAGGTTAGGTTTGGATATATGTACTGTGCATGGTTCCCCTTCATATCAGAGTACAATATGTTTCCTTCGTCGAGCACACAATTTTTTTTTTTTTTTTTTATGTACTACAACGTTGAGTTTTGTGTGGTCAGAGAGGTTTACTACCATTAGAGGAAACGAGAATGGAGTGTAATAAATTGTCTGGTAGGCCTATATTCAAATGAGAAGGATTTAGGGGTTAATACAGTGTTGGTAAATCGGGAGCAACTAATTCCTCCAAACTATTCCGAGCAACAGGCCACCACCCTTATCTTTTCTCGTCTGATTCTGTTTCCTGGCATACTTTGGAGGAATCAAGACACTCCAATGTACCTTAAGTATACTACAGCCTTAACACAGTGCGATGGAGAGCTACAAATCTTGGAGGGTATAGTCGCCTCATGAGTTTCTTGTCCCTCTTCATGTTTCACTTGTGTGTGTGTGTATGTGTGTGAGAGAGAGAGAGAGAGAGAGAGAGAGAGAGAGAGAGAGAGAGAGAGAGAGAGAGAGAGAGAGAGAGAGAGAGTGAGTGAGTGAGTGAGTGAGTGAGTGAGTGAGTGAGTGAGTGAGTGAGTGAGTGAGTGAGTGAGTTGTGTGTGTGTGTGTGTGTGTGTGTGTGTGTGTGTGTATTTTTCCTTTATTATGAAACATCATCACAAATCGTCACCAGCCCAATACACTTAAATTCCCTACAATGAGTCAAGTATCACAACAACAACACAGAGTAACAATACTGTACCTAACATCACTGCTGCCAACCAACAACCAGACAGACAGACAGACAGACAGACAGGTAGGTTTCTCACCGATCCCAAGCGCATCGATCTGACCTATATTCACCCCAACAACAACAACGACGACAACGACAGCAGCAGCAGCAACAACACGGGAGGTCACTGGTCCAACACCTTTGCCACTATCAGACCATTTTCTCCATCACTATCACTACTGCGACCACTTCACCACCACCACCACACTACTTTCTTACACCTTCACCCACCACCATCACCACTACCCTTTCTCCACCACCTCTACCACAACACCCATCATGGAAGCAGAAGTTTAGTTTACATCTTCAACACACACACACACACAAACACACACACACACACACACACACACACACACACACACACACACACACACACACACACACACACACACACACACACACACACACACACACACATCCTCCTTACACAACATCTTCGCCTCAACGCCAACACTACGTCCAACAGCAAAATAATACATGGACTCGCTGCAGTAACATTCAGATTGAGTCCCCTGAAGTTTTGCTTTTTTTTTTTTTTGTTCTTTGTATTGGAAGAATTCTGACATTCTAACCTTGGCCTTATAAGCATTTTTCCGTTATCAGTGCTCACATTGGCACAGTGTAAACGCGGAAGTAGAGAAAGAAAAGTTGTGTCCATTATCACAAAAGGTCAGAGTCCTACTCCTGTAGATTTCATTCAGTTCAGTAAGTTTTTCCGACGTTAATAAGGGTATATGACAGGTTTATTATAACAATCAATACCTTAAGAGAAAGGTCTTTGGCTACTGTGGTGATGACTTAAACTTTCGGTGTACTGGATGTAACTTATTCCTTCAAAATATGCCATAAATAAGATCACCACCTATGCTAAAGTTGTGGGGGAATTTGTAACCTTCAGATCAAGGACAATATAACTCACTTCCTTAAGTATTGTACAGTACCCCGGGGCAGGACACAGCAGCAGCAGCAGCAGCAGCAGCAGTAGGTAGGCCACGCAGTAGTACTCATGACCTGTCCCGTTCACCGGCCCAAATTAATAATATTTTCCCCCCAGTGTGGTGGGCGGCCAGTAATGCAATTAGAGTCATAACCTCCACCGCCACCCGCGAGTTAATGTCAGAAGCAGCCTTGTATAAATGCCATAATGCCTTACACAGTCAGACAATAAACGTTTCCCTCATACATTTTTCATGTCCTTGCAGCTAGAATATACAGGACACAGATCAGGTTTGGAATAAAGCTGAAAGACGGTCACTTCACCTTCAGTCTTAAGCAGCTCCCTCAACTATTCTGACTTTAGTAGGTTTGTGTGTACCGAGGTAATAGAACCACTATTGACCTTATCCCCATGTGCATCAAAGGACAACGCTAGAAGTGGGTACCTCGACCCTTAATGTGGTCTACCAAATATAAATAAACACCAGGAAATTCAATGAGCCTCTCTCGTTTATAGTTAGAGAGCACGAGAAGAAATATTTAGGGAAATCTTAGCCTGTTACTGTGCCAACTACGCCAGTAAAAGACAAGTCAACACAGGCTATTACCGCATTAAACACAGCTTAACGAGCGACGGCAAGAGGTACTTAAAGTCGTGCAGGATCTGAGACGCTGAAGACGATATGATAACTTGTGCCTTCTCTTGCCTTTGTGGGAATATTCTGACGGTCGTACTTGTGTTGAATATCCTTTAAAGCTTTGTACATCTGTGATCCAAGGGTTTTACTTACTATTGTCGTATTGTATTGCAGAATATGGAAGAGCAAATCGTATACATAAGCCTATATGTATTGAACTTCACAAGGAATAGGTAAACACAAAATATAGCCTCTCTCTGATAAAGTACACTCGCCCATTATGAAGTCGCCTTCTTGCATTCCTTTATATATGGCGTGTAGATACTTCGACCATTATTATTATTATATACCAGAGGAAGACAGTTATCAACGATCCATTAACTGCCTTAACTTTCTCCAAGATACCACTCCTCCCCTCCATTCGACCCCCATTTGAGTTACCGCACTGCCTATCCCAACTTTAGATCACCTTCCTTTTCCTTCGTATGTACAGCACCTATCCTTTTTCGGTAGAAGTCGTCCTTATGTCCGCAATGTTTGAAGCATAAAAGTTATTTACATACTGGGGACTTTTATTCCTCCAAAATGTGCTACGAAACAGACCAGGTAAATCGAGCTTCCCTGTATTCTGGTGCAGTTTGGAGGCAGCATTTTACCTCTGTCAAGGAACCAGGTTGGTGCTCGTAATGTTAGATAAGTAATGAGGGAAGGGGTCAAGTCGCATAAATGCAATTATGTAGGTCATGCATTTAAATTATTTTCTTGCTTCCTGTGGTGTGTGTGTGTGTCTGTCTGTGTGTGTGTGTGTGTGTGTGTGTGTGTGTGTGTGTGTGTGTGTGTGTGTGTGTTTGTGTGTGTGTGTGTGTGTGTGTGAGAGAGAGAGAGAGAGAGAGAGAGAAGGAGAGAGAGAGAGAGTGTGTGTGTGTGTGTGTGTGTGTGTGTGTGTGTGTGTGTGTGTGTGTGTGTGTGTGTGTGTGTGCTGTGGCGTAGTGTGATGCGATTTATGGTGTGTTTTATAGTGGTATGAGGCAGTGCGGTATATTGTGGTGTGATATGGCGTTATAAGGAATAATATGTTTAATGCAATCTGATGCAGTAAGGTGTGGCAGGGTGCGGTGTGATGGTTAATATAGGATGTATATACGATTCAGTGCTGTCGTCGATGTCTGTGTGTAAGTACTTTCATTTTGGACCATGTACCCGAACACGTCACCTACAGACATACACTACCTTCCTTACACACGTCTAACATCCACACTGGCCATTCACACTTACAGATATATATTTTTATTCCCTTAATGTAGGATAAATTGTCCAACCTACTGTACATGTAACCCAATCACTACTATGTGTCATTATTATTATTATTATTAAGGTAAATATTTTTGTTTCTTGCATGATAAATATGAATGTTCTATGAATTGATTTATTGTCACATCACCCCCCTCCCTCCCCTCTATTTTATTTACTTATTTATTTATTTATTTTGTGCATCCCCAGTCGCTACAACCTCACCAAGTCATGCCATATTTGAGTGTGGTACTGAAACGTGAGGTGCGATAGGAAAGCCAGTAAAGATTTTCTTCAACATTTTTCTTTGTTTTATGTAGAAAGAATCATCGTTTGGGCACCTATTGATGGTCCCAGTTTACACACAGTATGAATAACCTTCTTCATTAACGGTAAAGTCATATTAAATCTCTGCCATTGGGTTTTTTTTTTCAGTACACACACACACACACACACACACACACACACACACACACACACACACACACACACACACACACACACACACACACACACACACACACACACACACACACACACACACACACACACACACACACACACACACACTTTTCTCCCATACACGTGCTTGCTGAGTCAGGATAACCAAGGAAGCGATGAGACAACAAAGAACACGTGGAGCATTGTCTTCTTGATGGTCCTCTGACGTATATGCGACGTAAAACTGACACAGAAATTGGAGGATGACAGTTTTGTTATTATCTTGCCACACGCGACTGCCTTGGACACATTTGAACACGTGACGTAAATGTCAGGTTATCGCCCTATTAAGATGTTATCGATGGAGACAACACCACTGACGGACCTAAGATAACTAACTAACTAACTCTCTGTGGGTGAACTATAAGCATTTACGTAATATTGGTGTTGTCAATTCAATAGAGTATTTTCTGAACACATTTCTCTTTTTCTACTGTACAGCCAAGGTTGTATATTAAGCCAAATGTTAGTCTTATTATTAGGGAACCAAAATGAAATATATATCATAGAAGCTTCTACACTTACACTTGCTGATACAAACACCACACACATTATTTAACAATTCATGTCTTTCTTCATCCTGATAAACACACATACACTTTTTAACAGACAAGTAAATAGCACAGATACAAACTTGCACCCACCACCACCCACATAAAATAAAGGAGGGAAGCGAGTGTAGAAGTGGAATGATGTGTGTTAATGTGGCAGTGTAGGCAGGGAAGGTAGTGTAGTGTGTTGTGGTAGTGGGAGTGAAGGGAAGGTGGTGTTGTAGCAGTGGAAGTGCAGGAAAGGTATTGCAGTGTGGAAGCAGTAGTGGAGTGAGGTTGGGTATTGTTGCATGGGCAGTAGAACGAAGGAGGTATGTGTGGTAGTGGAAGGGGGGAGGGAGGACAGAGTGGCAGGGAGAATGGAGGGTAGTGGTGTGGCAGTGGCAGTGGAGGGAGGTCACAGTGTTTTAGCGGAGGGAGGGTCCTGAGGGTGGAGGGATGATAGCGTGCTGTCTGTCCCCCTGTCTGTGTGTCGTACTGGTGATTCTTAACGTGGGGGCCAGTAGTAAATCCCGTCCTTCCTGTCACGCACACCTACAGTAGCTCCCCCCTTCCTACACACTCCACCTTCACTGTACCCCTCCACTCTCTCCTTCCCCACCACCTCCCATTGTATCCCTCCACCAACTCCTCCCCCTTCACTACCACCTTCAATGTGCCCCCATCAACACCTTGTTTTTGTAAACGTCCCCACCACCATTCCCTTCTCCCCACCAACATTCCCTTCTTCCATTACGTATTCTTTAGTCCTGCTGTCACTTTATTTGTACAATACACTAGACTATCACCTCTGTACACTCACTATACCTCTCTTTTCTACCACCACATTCCCTATACTTTCTTTCTCCACTCCCCTCCATCCTCATTCCTCACCTACCATCTCCTCCTACCCATGATCCTCTTCTTTTTCTGACCCAGTTTCCTATTGCATTATGCATTCTCTCTTTTTACTGAGTTTGTACCTTCAAGGCTTGAATATTGAGTATGTATAAATATAACTCGTCTCCCACCTACCCAACGTTATAGTTTTCCTCGCCTTTTTATTTCATCCCTCGAAACTTTTTAGCCTTACCATCGTCTTCTACAAACACCTCCATATCTTATCTTTGTGTCTCTCTTTTCATCGTCCTCTTATTATGTTCCCTTCTCCCCCTTCTTTATTCAACTTCACCTTTCTGTATTGATCATGGTCCTTTGTTCCTGCTGCTTTTCTGCGTTTTTCTCATCTAATGCCTCAAACATATTTACCTACGTGTATCCCCATTCACCTTTCCTTTTTTCATTCATAATTGTATCTCCTTTCTCGTTATCTTGCTTAATAAAAACCTTCTTGTTTACACTTTCAGCTTTAGTCTTTCCCTTCCATTCTTTCGATTCCTTGCCTTTCCCCTTTTCCCATCATTACTCACTTTCTGCAACGTTCAGCACTGCAGGCTTCCCCCATTCGCATTTCCTTCCTTTCCCCTTTTTTTCCCCACCATCATAATTTTCGCCATCCTTTATTTCACAGCAACCTACCACAGACTTCTCATCCCTTCACTTCCTCTCTTTCCTTCCCGTTTTCCCTTCCACCGTCCTCTTTCGCCACCCACCTTTCGTTTCACCGTCCACTCTCGTACCATACCAGAGGCCTGTCCCCTTTCTCTTCGCCTTCTTTATCTCTCTCCGCCGTCATAACTTTCCCCACCTTTCGTTTCCCCGCTCTCTGTCGCAGCGTACCACAGTCTAACGCATGATTGTAGGCCAACAGGTGAGGCATGGGAGAGGGACACCGGATTACAAGCTCCCATCCCAAGTCCGAGAACTGATGACCTGAATATACTAAAAAATATATCACCACTCCCCCCTCGCCCCCTTGCTAATCCGGTCATAGTTCAGTGACTTTATGAATTAGATACATATTCGTATACGTAGTCAAGGCGGTGTACCCTCACTGACTGACTGACTGACTGACTTCTGGTGTCTTTCCCAAGTGTCTTATAGTACAGGTACAGAGAGTAATGGGAACCCGACGACAGAGGCTGAATGAAGGACGAAAGGATATATGTGACTATGTATGATGGCCCCTTTGTATTGTACACTTGATGAAAAATGCCAAGTGATCTCCCATGTTTTAATACACTGACAGCCTTTCTTTATCGCATACCTCCAAAATACTCCAGCGTCTTAAAATTTTCGTGCGTTTCGCGTAGTCGGCATTTTAGATATACTGCAAATTGAGTTTTACTGCCAATATGAAGAGGGAGGGGGAGTAAATGTGTGTGTGGGGGAGGGATATTATTCACTTATAACTCGTTTGTTCTGATGAAGAGGAAGGAATATATTATTGAAATGTCCTGAGTACATTTCCGTCTCAAGAGTGTGTGTGTGTGTGTGTGTGTGTGTGTGTGTGTGTGTGTGTGTGTGTGTGTGTGTGTGTGTGTGTGTGTGTGTGTGTGTGTGTGTGTTTTCGCTTGCATAAAGTGTGGAGTTTGGTATAGGTGTATGTGTCACGTGGCAGTATGTTTAGGTGTGAAATAGTGGTGGACGTAATTATCTTTAAGCTGGGAGGTGGTGAGTAATATGCCAGCAGGTGGTAGAAGTACTGATAGTGTCAATGTAAGTAAAAAAGTGGATGTAGGTGCCAGGTGGGAAAGAGATAGTACGGTCAATGTAAGTAAGTTGATGTAGGTGCTAGGTGGGAATGAGAGAGTACTGGGTGGGCTGGGAATTCATGAGTTTATGAAGACAATAATTATCTCATTTTTGTGGTTCATATGTCATGTGTAGATAGATTTTGCAGTTGGATTTTCAAGCTGATGAAAAACTAATCTTGGAACAGTTTGAGCCAAGATGTTTAGTTGTGTTATGTTGCTCCACTCGTCTTACGTTTGTAAAGTGTGTGTGGTAAAGGACTTGTGCCTGAG
The DNA here is from genome assembly GCA_033782935.1 of Petrolisthes cinctipes. Classification (NCBI taxonomy): domain Eukaryota; kingdom Metazoa; phylum Arthropoda; class Malacostraca; order Decapoda; family Porcellanidae; genus Petrolisthes; species Petrolisthes cinctipes. Next base: position 17,903 of record JAWQEG010004300.1, read on the forward strand.
ACTGAACACGGTTATTCTGAAGGCCTCGTTTCCCATACACATTCACCCCTTTACAGTTGTATCGTGTAATAGTTGAAAAGATAGTATTAATCTTGATCATAATTATTGTCATGTATATTTATCTACAGCTTACCGGAATGACCATTTATAATAATTGTGTGTGAGCGAACCTTTGATGAATATTATAAGGTTAATAAAATCGGGATTTGTTTATTGTGCATTGGTGGAAATTGCAACAGCCGGTGTGGAAATAAATGAACACATGCACCCTATATTATCATCGTCAATTATTCATCTGTTACAAATGACCATGTTTACGGTGAACAATAATGTAGACCTAGATTTAATCTGCTGACACGTGTATTATGCCATTCAGTGTTGTTGTTGTTGTTTTTGTTGTTGTTGTTGTCTTTCTGTGAGTTTCAATTTTTACCACCGACGTATTTGTTATTGTTAAGAATGATAGTGAAATGTATGTGACGTTTTCCGTAGACTTACAGGCATTTTATGGACGATGTGAAGTTCAGACAGCGTTGGCATAGTTCTGTGGTATCCTAACACCTTTCTAGTTTTCCCTATAATGACAGTTCGCTTTTCACATCACGTTTTAGTTTTGTCCTCATAACCACAAGTCGTGTCTGTTTAGAAGTTGTGTCTGTTTACAAGTCGTGTCTGTTTAGAAGTTGTGTCTGTTTACAAGTGGTGTCTGTTTACATGTCGTGTCTGTTTACATGTTGTGTCTGTTTACAAATGGTGTCTTTATGCAGGTCGTGTTTGTTTCCACTTATATATACAAGTATCAATTTTTTTTACTTGTTCCATGGTGTTTCTATTTATTACATTGTTCATTCTTATCCTTTCTTGTACTCGCATGGCGTTTTATATCATCAGTCATCCCAAAACCTACTAGTCGTTCCTAGTATGTCCCTATAACCTAGACGTATATACTTATTCGTCGTGTGATCACTCTCATTCCAGTAAGTCACGAGTCTTTTAGTTGTTTCTCATTGGTGTAGTTTGATCACTCCTTTCCAACTCATAATGTAGTCACGCTTTATTCTTCATCACCCATTCCCTTCCTTCCTTCCTCTTCGTTCCCTTGGTCAGTCATTCGTCGTTTCGTCTCTTTATCATATTATTCCTCCTCATCTCCTTCGGTCAGTGGGAAAATGTCACGCTATTCCTTCCGTCAAAGGTCTGCATAATTCCCCCGTCGCAGGAGCTATTCACAAGACCATTAGGTAAAGATTATGTCGTGAGTGGAATTCTTTCTTCATCATCACGTTCGTCTTATATGTCAGGGTCTCTTGAATACTCCATGTCCCTGTCCTCCGTAATATTAGACGTGCATTGCCGGGTTGGTATGGACGGTGCCTCTATTCACTCAGCATCAACAGTTTATCACATTAATGGCCACCACGAGACTTGGAGAATTATGTACTGGCTGGAAGGGGGAAATTTATGTCCTCCTCGTCCGCCCCTCATGCACCCATTCCAGGACACCATGTATTTTGGAGTGCCTCGTGTGCGATATTTTGTTGGTAACTTACGGCCCGATAATTGTTCCTTCTGCTGCCCTGCCGAACATTATCTTAAATACGTTTGAAATGTTTATGTTTAGTGATGTGGAGATGAGGGGCACAGCTTACCTACAACATACATTGAAAGGATGGAAGGAAGAAAAAGACAAGGAGGGATACACGAAGAAAGGATGGAAGGAAGGAAGACAGGGAGGGTTATACATTGAAAGGGAGGAAGGAAGAAAGAGCCAGGGAGGGATACACGAAGAAAGGGATGAAGGAAGAAAAGCAGGGAGGGATACACGAAGAAAGGATGGAAGGAAGGAAGACAGGGAGGGTTATACATTGAAATGGAGGAAGGAAGAAAGAGCCAGGGAGGGATACACGAAGAAAGGGATGAAGGAAGAAAAGCAGGGAGGGATACAAGAAGAAAGAATGGAAGGGAGAAAGACAGGGAAAGATACAAAAAAAGGATGGAAGGGAAGAAGACAGGGAAGGATACAAAGAAAGGATGGAAGGAAGAAAGACTGGGAGAGTTATACAAAGAAAAGATGGAAGGAAGAAAGGCATTGAGGTAAGAAACAAGCGTCATTGGTTAGTCCCCCAGTGATACGATATAGTACAGTATCACAACACATTCCCTAGCCCACTTGAGTCGAAGCCCGAGATCTCAGGTTTCGACTCAGGTGGGCTAGAGAATGTGTTGTGATACTGTACACTCGCAATCCAAAAATATGTATCCAGGCTTGCTTCGAATGGCCTGATCGAGTAATAATTTAGCGAGTTCAAGCAAATATGAAACAGGATAAGCGTTGTAATTGTTTCACTAGTATGTCAACTGATTCGAAACTTCAACAAGACCTGGATACAAATTTTGGATTGCGAGTGTACATACGATTCATTCATTACCTGCTTATCCTGGTGAGTTAGTTAATGGTCATGGTTTCCAATAGGAGTAGCAGGGGTGGGTACCAGGAACTCTCAGGTGTGCAGGCCTCTATCTCTCTCTCTCTCTCTCTAACCTTATATATTGCTTTGGTGTTAATGGAGAGGCGATAATTAACGGTACTTAATCTGTCCGGCACTGTTCCCAATGTGTTTCTTGCTTATGTTTGGTTGATGTTGTTGTTATTGTTGCTGCTGCTATTATTGTTATTGGTATTATTATTATTATTATTATTATTAGTAGTAGTAGTAGTAGTAGTAGTAGTAGTAGTAGTATATATGTCGGATAGGTGTGTAGAATAGATGTGTGTGTGTGTGTGTGTGTGTATGTGTGTGTGTGTGTGTGTGTGTGTGTGGTGCAGGTGTGCGTGATGCAGTGTACTGGGAAGGAATCACACACACACACACACACACACACACACACACACACACACACACACACACACACACACACACACACACACACACACACACACACACCGAGACACACACACACACATTCCCATCGATTGTGTTGGGGTACTGGTGGTTGAAATAAGGTCAGAGAGTACAGTGTTGCGTCAAGAAATCATTCCTTCCTTCTCACACCCAGCCACAGAAAACCCCCCCAAGGCAATAATAATAATAATAACCAGAGTAGAATCGGGTCACAGAGCAGAGTATTCATTTCATCACTTACTTACTTCTTGCTTCTTACTTACTTCCTTCTTACTTCCTTCTTACTTCCTTCTTTCACACAACTGTAATATAACTCCATGGTGCTGAAGTCAGGGAAAAACAACAACAACAACAACAACAACTTTTATTCTTGCTTATTTCTTTCACTCAACGTTTATTCTTGCTTATTTCTCTCCCTCACCTGCAGTAAATTTCCATAATACTAACAGACTAACAGAAGTAGAATAAGGTCACAGAGTAGAACGCATGCCACATTCAAATTCTTCTTTTTTTCTTCTTTTTCTTCTTCTTCTTCCTCTTTTTCTTTTTCTTTTTTTCTTCTTTTTCTTCTTCTTTTTCCTCTTCTTCTTAGGTGCAGTTACAGGCAAATCCCTTCTAAAAAAAGTTTGTGTCAGTGCAACTTGGCCCGTCGTACTCAGAGGATTACCCCACTTTCACTACCATCACCACCCTTCCTTCCATCACTCCTCCTCCTCAAGGGTACGGAAGGGCAGGTGGGGGGGGGGGGAGAAGGGAAGCAAACTGATGATAAGGTTGAGGGAAGAAGGGTGGAGGTTGTTGATGAAGTGAATAGATGATGGTGGTGGATAGAGGAGAAAAGGTTAGATGAGTTGAGGAGAAGTGGAGTTGATGAGGTGAATTGATGATGGTGGAGGATAGAGGAGAGAAGAATGGATGAGGTGAGGAGAAGTGGAGCTAATGTGTCCAAGGGAAGAAGGATAAATGGTTGATGAGGAAAGGTTTATAAGGTGGTCAGAAAGAATTGGGTGTGTGTGGGGGAAAGGATTGAGGTAGATAATTATATAGGGATTGGTTGGTTTTGGGGAGAAACGAGGAGAGGAAATGGTTCGTCAAGTGGTGGGTAGGTGAGGCAGTAAAAAATTGTGGATATAAATGAAGAGGCTACACGTTGAGACGAAGCAAATGATCGAGTTTGAATGATGATGTATAGATGGGGAAGAAGACTGAGATGGATAAATTAGAAACTGGTGAAGAGAAAAGAGAAGAGGACTGCCCCACTGTTTGGGTACTCCTTCCCTTGTGAGTCTAGGGGTTTGGACTTTGCAGTAGATTGTGAGAATGCTGTTATAATCGTAGTCGAGGTTATAGAGGAGAGAGAGAATTAAATAAGAATGAAGAGGAGGAGGAGGAGGAGTGTGGGCTGAGGATGAAGGATTAGTGTTAGTTAGGAGATTGAGTGCTGGATTATTTATTTATTTATTTATTTTATCGTATACTCAAAGAACTACTCTTCTCTATGAACATTTTTACACACACACACACACACACACACACACACACACACACACACACACACACACACACACACACACACACACACACACACACACACACACACACACAAACACACACACACACACACACACACACACACAAACACACACACACACGGACGCTAAATGCATTACTACTCACAGTTATACAAGTCTGCATATTAAAATGAAGTAAAGGTACAGTAAAGAAAACACACACACACACACACACACACACACACACACACACACACACACGGATGATACCGAACAAAATGTCCAAACGTTGTAGCTCCATAAACACATTTTATGCATGCCGTGCGTTTTTTTATTTATTGCTTTTCTGAATTTATGACACTTCGAACCAAGACCTCTCTATGAACGCTACATATCCCTACCCAGTTTATGCTGTAAAATTGAGCATGCCAAGTATGTTCTGGTATACATCAGTTCAATAAATCAAGCAAATCGAAGATACACTACAAGCCATTAATCTAAATATAATCCGTGTCAAGGAACCATGAACCTATAATAACATAACGTTGGAATGAATTAATCTCGCTTACCTATTTCCTCACCATATAATTATATAGAGAACTTCATCTTCTAGTTTTCTAGTAATCTTCTTGGTCACCACATGATATATAGATACCTTTATCTTCTAGTTTTCTATTAATCTTCTTAGAGTACAACAAGTACTGTTTTGAATACGGGTTAAATTGCTGTGAATAATTCTTGACATTCCTGGCGTTCTTCTGTGACTAACTGCATGCCTTTCCCTGTTGGCACACCCTATAGTCCTCCCAGCACAGTTCACCTTCAAGTCAGTAAATATTGTACAGAATCAGAACATCCTCACATGGGGAAGAGTACCGTTGCTTGCCAAAACACAGCTGTTTACAATAGTTAATTCTACGGTACAATTTATTTATATTATTATTTTAGTCATGAATTTAGCATTGGATGAGATTATTAAATCTGGTGCCTTGACTGAACAGTGATAAGCACTTGATATGATACATATGTCTTGACTAATTGTTCTGTAACTTTGTGTAACAGAAACACATGTATGTAACTACTTTTAGATTTATTCAATAGAAATAAATACTTTGCTTTAATCTTTATCAAGCATTGAAGAAAATTGTGAAAGGTCCACACAATATATTTGAAACTACATCTATACTCTTAATATCAGAATAATGTGTTTTGACCCAAATACTTCCTCTGACACTGACATTGAAAGGGATGCTTCTACTTCTCACTTTTTGTTTCTTTTGTTTCTATTTCTCTTTGTAAATTACAGATAATTTTGCTTGTAATACGCGTTGCTTCTTTCATTGTACTAAAATGATCACAAAGCATTATCCTATCGTGAACAGCAGCGCAATTGAGGCCAACACAATTCGATCAATGATAATAAAGGGAGACCATGGTTAGCCAATATTAAAATGTACTTACATATATATACCTTAGCACAGCAGCAGTCAGGAAGTACAGTAGTCTTTTATGTGGACTATGTGTTAGATATATGTGTGTGGCAACCCTACCTGCCTAATGTATACAATGACCCTCTTCATCACCAGTATCGTACCCATTCTGACTCAGGCCACAGCTGCCTTCTATGTCAGTCGGTTAGGTATTGAAGATCTATCGGTACTGACAGTTGATTTATTCTTGTCTACAATCAGTAAATACTACAGGGTATTAATTAAACATGTCAAACTAGTGTGTGGTTATCGTAGAGATTTTTCTTGCCTTACGACACTCATCAGTCTTATAGCCTCAAGACAAACACTTAGAACTATAACTTTCACAGCCACGCCATAGCACTAAAATTATAGCTTCTATTTTTATTTAATAGTTATATATTAAGGGAGGCATTATCCCTAGTGCCACAAATCACAACACTCCTTGCTACCAATAATCAATCCAGTAATAGAGTGAGTGTGGTACCCATCGACTTTCTGGAGCCACAACGTCCAGACCTTGAGTATGTGTGGGGAGGGAGGGAGGGAGGTGTGTGTGTGTAGGTGTGTTAGCGTGACTATAATGTGTTTATCGAATGTATTATAATAGCTTACTGTACTTATGGAACACGCCTTCTGTTCTTCAATTACATGTTTGTACACCTGAAGCACTTACTCAAGATTACAGATTACGTTTTTATTATCAACCTCAGCACGTAAAGGCAGATGGACACTTCTATTTATATTTTATGTTTTGGAGTTTTTATATATTGGCAACAGTGCCAGAGAGAGCACTCAATGTAAGTGGACAAAACCAAAGCCACGTCTGGTTGAAAAATAGTGTAATTCTTACTCTTTAAAGGGAACAACTTTCTCGTTCTCTCGAATAAAATACTTTTATGTGAGTTACCTGGAACTATATTTGCTAAGGAGAGTGACTTGTCCTTATGTACACTCGCAATCCAAAATATGTATCCAGACATGCTTCGAATAGCTTGATCGAGTATTAAGCGAGTTCAAGCAATATAGTACAGGATAAGCGTTGTAATTGGTTCACTAGTACGTCAAATGATTCGAAACTTCAGTAAGACCTGGATACAAATTTTGGATTGCGAGTGTACAGATACCTTCAGGTGTATTGTTGCCTCTATTCACTTTAGAATGGGTTTTGTAACAACGATGGACAGCATAGAGAGCAATAGAGCGTATAGGACTGGTAAGGAAGTTTTCTGTAAATTGCTCTGGTCGACGGATATTGTACCAGAAAGGAAAATAATCCTGAGATTGGCTGTACGGCACAAATGGTGAAAAGAATACACCCGGAACGACTTTACCTTTCGTCAATGAGTACTCTTGCTTATGTCTATGATACTCGTAAAGGTGTCTTATTCACTCGCATGATAAAAACCAGTCAGCTAAATCTATCTCCACCAAACCACACCACTCATCTCAAGTCACGTACCAATATGACATCAGAACAGCGAGTTGAGACCAAACCTTATAATATATACACCGAGGGAAGGATCCAAACAAAAACGATTTTTTTTTTTTTTTTTTTTCGTGAGTTTTGCTAGAGTGGAGAAGCAGGACGTGATTGAAATTTCTACGTGAGGGCTTCCACCACGATAACTGGATTACACCGTCATCATTGTTAGGGTGTGGCTCCAACCAGCGGACCACCAGGTGCCTCAGTGAAACCATTCCACTGGGTAATGAATAAACATAGGTGTATTATTAATTTAAATATATATGAAAAAATATATATAAGCATCAAGTGATAAATATGTTCGATTTAAATGTATATGAAAAAAAAATATTAGCATGAAGTGATAAAATTGTTCGATTATATTTTTTATCCACTCCTTTGACAAAGTGATAAAAGAGAAGTTGGAAGTACACACACAAATGTCTCTGAATTATATGATTACATCGGTACAAAACATTGTAGCTGTAAGGAAAGACTATTTTTTGTATGTTGAAAACTGAAGTATCCAGTATATGATTTTATAAGTATTGTAATATTTGGATTTAATGATTTAGTTTATACCTGTCTGAAACTTGTTCTCTCCTACCGAGGTTTATGAAAGTAGAATAAAATAACTAGAGATGTTGTACAGTAATTAGTAGGTAGCCTAGAAGGGGAGAAGTAGAGTGGTCATCATTACAGTAGCAAGGACGTATATAATCTAAGATACTCCTGGCTGGCTGAAATATGTGATCCTTCTTGTTTACTGGAGGAGGGAATCTATATAGGTCGTGGATGGCCTCCCCTCCCCCCTAACCAACCAATCCAATTAATCCGGGCCTCGGTGGTGGAAGTATCGACTCAACCAAGTTATTTGTTTAGGGTCGGGTGTGGCTGGATGATGGGGCCTTGTTTGTCTCCAGTGGTTCAGTCCGCCTGCCTCACTGTGTCTATGTATACCTTTGCTGGCCTGCCGGTGGTGCTTCTATCATTCCCACACATGTACCGCCACAATCAAATATCCACCGACACTTTCCTTCCATCGTTGTAAATATCATGGTAATAAAGAACAACACGTGTATGATGATTTTGCAGCACCTCATAATAATAATAATTGAGGGGGTTGAGTTGATATAAGGTGTTGTATGGTTATATTTTGAAATGATACTGATTTATTTGCATGATGGAAGGAAAGACAGTGTCGTTGGTTATTTGATTGTGGCTGCACAGTCGGCAAACAAAAAAAGTATTTGAACCTCCTTATAGATATTTAATTTCAATGTAAGGGTGGTTCCAATACTTTTCCTGTCGACTGTGCACTTATTGTAGGGTTTAGCTTTGGGACATATGGGTTTCTTGTCCATGTAGAGGTGCTGGTCCATTTTCTCCAGCACATACAGCCACAATCAAATAACCACCAACACTTTCCCTCCATCGTGCAAGTAAATCAGTATTATATCAAACTATAATCTTACAACACCTTACGTCAACTCAACCCCTTCAATTATTATTATAAGGTGCTGCAAAATCATACACTTTTTGTTTTTTATTACCAAGATATTTACTACGATGACAGGAAAGTGTCGGTGGATATTTGATTGTAGCTGTACATACGGACACCTAAACTAATGGTGACCTGAATGGAATCAATCAGTTTTATAAGCTTGGTGAGGTTTCGCTGTGAACTCGGGATGCAGTCAGTCAGTCAGTCAGTCAGTCAGTCGGTTGGTCAGTCAGTCAGTCAGTCAGTCAGTCAGTCAGTCAGTCAGTCAGTCAGTCAGGCATTATCTCCAACAACAAGTTTGACTAAAGTTTCGATTGTGTGGGTATCAAGGAACCAAGATTATGATGATGAATTGATGAAGGTTAATTAATGATTCCTCCAAACTATGCCAAGAAACCAGCCACCTACCTCAGTATGAATGGTGTTGGTCTGTTTAATGAAATAGTTAGGGTGGTAGGTAATTCGTTTTTGGTACATTGGAGTGCCTTGATTCCTCCAAAGTATACGCCAGAAAACAGGACCAGATGAACAAAAATAATAAGTGTTCTGTTGCTTGGAATTTGGAGTTTGTAGGATTCAGTTGCTCCAGATTTACCAACAAAACAAAACTTCCCCCTTGACAGTAAGTAATCAGTAGCCTCCAGTTGGCTGACAAAACCATAAAACTCTAGAACCTGTGATTGTTTTGAGACTGTTGCAATGGTGTGGTTGTAATATCCTCGTGATTCTCAGATTGTTGGTAAATACAGTATCTTCACTATAGTTGAAGTAATCTCTGTTATCACATCGAACTCTCATCTGTGTTGTGCATTTGTTTGTCTAAAATCACGTAATGTATTCCTGGTCTGTAAATTCTACTAGTGTATTATTATTATTGTTGTTGTTATTATTATTTTTATTATTATTATTATTATTGTTGTTGTTATTATTATTATTGTTGTTGTTGTTGTTGCTATTATTATTATTATTATTATTATTATGCTTATTCTTATTCTAAAACTACTACTACTACAACAACAACAACAACAACAACAACAACAACAACAACTACTACTACTACTACTACTACTACTACTACTACTACTACTACTACTACTACTACTACTACTACTACTACTACTACTACTACTACTACTACTACTACTACTACTACGACTATTAATTTTTTGTTCTCAGCAGTCACTCAGAACCACAACAATCTTCTCAGACCATTGATTCCACCAGCTGTTGTTCCCGTCAATTTCCTCTCTCTATTCAGTAGCATCCCGGTCTCTCATAACAACACAGTCCTTCATTAATTCCCCCTTCTCTCCTATACACTGTCTGTCTGTACCCACTCATTTTTTGTCAACCACCGTGTAATTTCTTCCTTCTTTGATTGTTTGTTTTCTTATTTTTCTCGTTCCTGGACCAGTCATTTATCAGTTTTCCATATATTCCCCATTTTATATGTCTTCATTCAGACCCCTATTTTCTCTTTATTTTAGAAGTAGTTAGTTACGTATTCTTTAAAAATAGCATAAAACCAAATAAGCCTGTTTATCTAACATGAAATAAAGGTAGTTCATTTTCTGTGTGTGTGTGTGTGTGTGTGTGTATGTGTGTGTGTGTGTGTGTGTGTGTGTGTGTGTAGCGGGAGGTGGAGGGAGGTTGAAACGAGAAATGATAATGGTGCGCTTTTTAATAGGTTGTGCAGGAGATAAGACGACAGCCCACCACCATTTATCAGAGTTCTGGAAGCAGTTTTCCTCTCACGAAATACGGAGAGAGAGAGTCTTGGGCTGGTTGGTTAGTATATATAGTCAGCCTCGTATATATTTCTCTTATCCTCGATCATAGCTATAGGGTTCTTGAGGTCTCGTGGGGGATGTTTTAATGCCATCTATTTTACTTGATTCTTTATGATTTTAGTATGATTTATTCTGTTCTCCTTTATGTTAATGTGTGTCTTCACTTTTCCTGTCTTTATGTTATACCATTGTGCTTTGTAATCTGTTGTAATTTCTTTTGTTTTTGTTCTGTGTGTGTTTGTTTGTTTTTTTTTCGTTTTCCATTATTCTATGTTGTGTTATTCTGTACTGCTTTATTATACACTAGCCTGTTCTCTTTTACTCTTGCTCGGAAAAATATTTGAAGCCTTTAACCTATGACCTACAGAAAGCAGAGAAATATGAATGGAAAGATGTTAGATACAGCACGGTAGCTTTTCATTAATTGTTTACGACTTTTAAAGCATCTGTCGAATTCGGACGGGAGAGAGTGGAGCGCCAGAATTTATCACGGAAAAAATAATTTGACACTCGACTCGGAGAGAAAAGTTATGGCGGCATATGTGCGATGTGTTGCTTTTTTGGTAGTGTTGTGTTGTGTGTTGTGCTGTGCTGCTTTGTCCACACTCGAGCGTCGCAAAAGGGTATCTATCTATCAACAGTCTTCCAAACTTCTTCTCTGCCTCCTTCCAAAGACGCTTCCTGTGGGAGGTTGAAGTTGCTTGCTGGGAAAAGAAAAATCTCTGTCACTGTGACGTTACCGGGACCCCAGAGGAGGACACCAGCCAGCCAGGACAACACACACACACAAGATGAGAATGAAGAAGAAGTGGTGGTTGATCCGGGTACCTCTAAGTATTGTATCGTGTATCCTTCTTCTCTCTTTCATTGGTATTCTATCCTCTCCTCGCCTTGCACTTCCTTCTTTCCAGGTTTTCCTCTGAGGCGATGTGTGTGTGTGTGTGTGTGTGTGTGTGTGTGTGTGTTTATGTGTGTGTGTGTGTGTGCGAAAGAGGAATGGAGGGAAGGGCAGACGGTGGAATGTTTTTAGTGGTCACGGGGCCGGACCTTAACACGGTAGCTTTACAACCTTCACTCACACCCTTCCCTTAACCTTGCCTCTACCTCCAGTCCTCCTCACTCTCCATCAAAGTCCTCACAACTTCGAAACAGTCCGCATCACTCCATCCATCCCACTCACTCCTCAATGTTCTCAACCCCAGTCCTCACCAATTAACTCTCACTAACCTTCCAATAGTCAAACCCACACTCGCAACACACCACAAAACCCCTCCCATCCCCCAACAACCATCATGAACCCAGTCCATCCACCATTTCACACCCAGTCCATCCACCATTTCACACCCAGTCCATCCACTATTTCGAACCCAGTCCATCCACCATTTCGAACCCAGTCCATCCACCATTTCGAACCCAGTCCATCCACCATTTCGAACCCAGTCCATCCACCATTTCACACCCAGCTTCCCACACCCAGTCCACCTCCACCACCACCTGCAGCAGCGCCACACACCTTTTTATTCCCTCCCTCGGGACCTCCTCTGCTTCACAAAGGCGGGCGAGCATCAAAATCCATATGGATCTTTACGCAGGTGTTTGTCGAGGAACTGAGAAGCTGAAGGACACAATTCGGGAAGAAAACAGCAAGACTTTATACTTCACTGCCACCGTCAAGTTTTTTTTCTTTAAACAACTTTGAATGTCTCTTATTCATTTTTTAGTTGAATATAACTGTGGAGTTAATCAGGATATAATTAATAGCGACACTGTATTGAAAAAGATGGATATAGACAAGTGTTAATAGACAGTTTTTACAGCCAAGGAGTGGGCCGAGCAACTCATGGCTGAAACAAGTGGGATACTGGGGTTGTGAAGAGTACCAGATGATGATAATGATATACTCTGTGGTTTGTCAGAAGATAATTGTAAAACCTTGATCATATCAGTCATTGGGTCAAGATGGAGAACCAGAGACATGTATTGATAACTATAACTACCTGTAATATGCATTTCTTAACACAAATGGGTCGATTGAGAGTTAAGTACCGACGAGTAATATTGTATCTTTCTTAAGTGGTTGTTTTGTAACTTTTTCCACTGCCATGATGGAAATGAGATGAAACACTTATGGTACTCTATCTATGAGAACTGTGACTGAGCTGTAACATAACCATCACCTACTGTAATAACCTTTACCCAGTTGCAACACTATTGTATCGCTACACACAGCAAACGATGAGTGATAAAGTTGCTATCTGCACCAATAATAAAAATATCCTTGTTATTATTCTCTTGTTTCATTCCACACAGCAAACAATGAGTGATAGTTTAGCCTTCTGCACCAATAATAAAAATATCCTTGTTATTATTATCTTGTTTCATTCCACACAGTAAACAATGAGAGATAAAGAAGGGTTTCGTGTAAAAACCAGATAATTGCATAAACACACTCACGCTCGGCACTCACACAAAATAATATGGTGTTAATACAGTATAAATGACTCTGCATCTTCACTCCAACCCCAAACCGAGTGAGCCCTGAACCCCTTTACCCTCTCTGTCTCCTTCCAGTTTATCCCGAGAAATGAGATTAGTTTGGGTTAGGCCACAGACACCAGGAGTCGGAAACGGTGGCAGACAACTCATCAACAACTAATATATACATTATTTGCGTCTTTCACTTTACATAAGCTTGTCGTAGGAAAGCACTCATGATGTCCATTGATTAAGCAATATATAAGTTACCCCATTGAAAGGTTGTTTGGATCTTGTTTGATGTGATGTGCTTGGACGAACGCCTCAGAATATGTGGTTATTTTTTGTGATTTTGTGGCACATTGAAGAGAGAAAAAGTATAGGAGCCTTCAGTCCGCCGGCAACACTTTCCCCTCGTTAAGTATGCAAGACGGAGCTAAAAGAAACACAAACACATTTTCAGTCTGGTGGATTCAGTTTAGCTCTGCAGCCTCCCCGGTACCTGAGTCGCTTCCAGCCTTTTCTGTGTGTGTGTGTGTGTGTGTGTGTGTGTGTGTGTGTGTGTATTCAGCTTCGTGTGTGTGTGTGTGTGTGTGTGTGTATTAATCTTCGTGTGTGTGTGTGTGTGTATTCAGCTTCGTGTGTGTGTGTGTGTGTTCATCTTCGTGTGTGTGTGTGGGTATGTGTGTGTTCATCTTCGTGTGTGTGTGTGTGTGTTCATCTTCGTGTGTGTGTGTGTATGTGTGTGTGTTTATCTTCGTGTGTGTGTGTGTATTCATCTTCGTGTGTGTGTGTGTATATTCATCTTCATATGTGTGTGTGTGTGTGTTCATCTTCGTGTGTGTGTGTGTGTGTGTGTGTGTGTGTGTGTGTGTGTGCAGCAGAATTACCTTGCCTTCACCTGCCCCTTCCCATCTGACACTTATCTCTAGATTACTACAGTAGTTTCATAGTATTACACAAGTTAGTTCCATATTTACATTTTAGCTTTACATCCTATTATTTACCATCATCTTCCCTCAGTACTTACTCGGTCACCTAAATCATAATGTGTGTGTGTGTGTGTGTTTTTTTTTTCGATTCGGTATCTCTCTTCCATATTACACAACTGCCCTAATAATCTTTTTACTGTTCCTCCTCACTCTTTATTCCACGTTTGTGTCTCCATAAAGTACATCAAAGGTATCTCTTACATTTTTTCCACTGGAGTTCAACTTTTCGCAATTTTCCTTCACCTCTGCTGCACATTGAGAGAAGAAATATATAAATAAAAAAAATAATACGTGGTTGTCTGTCTTCACGCCCATCACTCTTTTATCAGATAACCTCATCACACTTAAAATTCTGCATCACACTCACACACACTCTAACATTCTGCATCACACTCTCACACACACACACACACACACACACACACACACACACACACACACACACACACACACACACACACACACACACACACACACACACACACACACACACACACACACACACACACACACACACACACACACACACACACACACACTCTAACATTCTGCATCACACTCACACACACACACTAGCTTACATTCTGCATCACACTCACACACACACACTTACATTCTACATCACACTCACACACACACACACACTTACATTCTGCATCACACTTACACACACACTTACATTCTGCATCACACTCACACACACACACACACTTACATACTACATCACACTCACACAAACACACACACTTACATTCTGCATCACACTCACACACACTAGCTTACATTCTGCATCACACTCACACACACACACACACTTACATTCTGCATCACACACACACACACACACACACACACACACACACACACACACACACACACACACACACACACACACACACACACACACACACACACACACACACACACACACACACACACACACACACTAACATTCTGCATCACACTCACACACACACACACTTAACATTCTACATCACACTCACACACACGCACACACTTACATTCTGCATCACACTCACACACACACACACTTACATTCTGCATCACACACACTTATTACTGTACCTGACATAACACCTCAGTGACCATTACGCCTCACTCTCTCATGCACCTAATTAATTTTTCCTCACACCACTAACACCTTCTTGACCTTCCTGCCTGACACACTTTTATGGGCCAGGATAACGAGCTCTCCACGTAGGTACTTCTTCCTCTAAATATTCACCATTCTCCAAGGGCTCTCCAGGACGGGCATATAAACATTGACCCATCCAGCCCTGAGGCGAGGCGAGAGGGAAGGAGACGAGGAGAGAGGGAGGGAGGGGTGGGGAAGAGAGAGAGAGATAGGGAGAGAGGTGAGGGTAGGGAAGAGAGAAAGAGAGAGGTGAGGGTTGGGAAAGAGAAAGAGAGAGGGAGAGAGATTTGAGTGGTGGAAAGAGAGAGGGGTGAGGGGTGGGAAGAGAAAGAGAGAGGGAGAGAGAGGTGAGGAGTGAGGAAGAGAGAGAGGTGAGGGATGGGGAAGAGAGAAAGAGAGAGGGAGAGAGAGGTGAGGAGTGAGGAAGAGAGAGAGGTGAGGGGTGGGGAAGAGAAAGAGAGGGAGAGAGAGCAGGGATGAGGTAGAGAGAGAGGTGAGGGGTGGGGAAGAGAAAGAGAGAGAGAGAGAGAGATGAAGGTTGGGGAAGAGAAAGAGAGAGAGAGAGAGATGAAGGTTGGGGAAGAGAGAGACAGAGAGAGAGAGAGGTGATGGGTGGGAAAGAAAGAGAGAGAGAGGGAGAAAGATGAGGGGTGGGGAAGGAAGAGAAAGAGAGAGAGGGAGAGAGAGCAGGGATGAGGTAGACTGAACACCGTAATATGTTTTTATATTTGTTTTTTAAGCCACCGAGGGATATAAAGACGGATTTCCATTGGGACCACGCAATGGACTCGTTCAGAATAGAAACAGAAAAACTCAAAATAGAACTGTATATACCGGTATGCATTTATAACTTTCTGTCAAAAAAAAAAAATAAAAAAAAAATAAATAAAAAATAAAAAAAAGAGAGAGAGAGAGATAGAGAGAAGTAGAGTTACATTGAGATGAAACCAGCACTATGAATGAATTGCACCAAGGACTAGATTCGCAATTTGCTGTTTATTTCTTCGACTCCAACTTTATTCTCCAACTCTGCCAGAGATTTGTACTTAAATTTTGTTGTGGCACATTTAGTTGAGATGATTGTAAGGAGTTAGAATATTGTGGTACACTTTTACTTTTCGTCTGAGGCTAGTTTTTATTACCATCTTGATACAATTGACGAAAAGTGTTTGCACATTCTTCTGAGAAAAGCCATGACCATCCCCTTTCTTGCTTGTGATGATGATAAAGATTGTTTGATAATGTAACGTTATTAATACCTCTTATTATTTGTAAGGATATGATCACAACAACAACTTACCTCCTGCATTATATTTATTTACTTTTTGTAAGCTTGAATAAAATCACACAAGACGTATTCATAAGTCTAGTTATTGATGACTGAGTTTATTTGTGTGTGTGTGTGTGTGTGTGTGTGTGTGGAGGGAGGGAAGCCTTACTGGGTTGCAACCTCTTTATAGGATGACCCTCTCATTTCTATATACAGTATGTGTGTGTGTGAGTCTCTTTACTTTCACTCTCACTAACCTTATATGTACCGCCAGTCAGTCCTCACCCTCACCCTCGCTGGCTATGTATACTCAGACCCAACTTTTGTCCCTCGTCAAACAATTTCCCTCCTTTCACTCCTGCACAATTATCATCACTTGCTGCCCACACCTTCACACACCAGTCAGTCCCCTTTCACATGCATTCTTCTTCACTTTCACTATCACCTCTTCATTCCTTCACTTTCTCTCCAAGGCCTACTTCTCTGTTCTCACCCTTCCTCCTATTCAGTCTCTCGACCTGCTCTCTCTCTCTCTCACTCGCTACTCTTTCTTTCCTCCTCCTTGTCCCTGTTCTCTGTCCCTCCCTTTGAAGTCGTGTGTGTAGCCCTGCGCCAGAAGAGAGCCAGTCTACCAAGCCTACAGTATATTCCACTACCTCTCTCTCTCTCTCTCTCTCTCTCTCTCTCTCTCTCTCTCTCTCTCTCTCTCTCTCTCTCTCTCTCTCTCTTTGCACCGATTTGTCTGTTTACTTCTTTTTCTTCCTCTTTCTCCTTCGGTTTACCTATCTCTCTACCCATCTTGCCAGCCACCTCGTGTAATTTCCCTTCCCTCTACATGCCCTTGCCGTCCCCTAACCAACTTTTCCACTCCCTGGCCAAGCTCTGTCGCTCCCACTGCTCCCTCAGGCCCTTCCATTTCCTCTCTCTCTCTCTCTCTCTCTCTCTCTCTCTCTCTCTCTCTCTCTCTCTCTCTCTCTCTCTCTCTCTCTCTCTCTCTCTCTCTCTCTCTCTCTCTCTCTCTCTCTCTCTCTCTCTC
Source organism: Petrolisthes cinctipes (assembly GCA_033782935.1). NCBI lineage: Eukaryota > Metazoa > Arthropoda > Malacostraca > Decapoda > Porcellanidae > Petrolisthes > Petrolisthes cinctipes. Next base: position 35,474 of record JAWQEG010004300.1, read on the forward strand.
TCTCTCTCTCTCTCTCTCTCTCTCTCTCTCTCTCTCTCGCTCTCTCTCTCTCTCACACACACACAGACACACACACCTTGTATCACGCCTGCTCGTCAAAGGCCTCCTCCTGAACTGCTCTGTACGTGTGTGTGTGTGAGAGAGACAGAGAGAGAGAGAGAAAGTGGAAAGTGGTGGGGGGAGTTGCTGAAACGATGAGAATGGAGAGTTACAAGAATCCAGGGATAGGTGAGATGGAAGGGTTGTAGGGAGGAGACAATGAGAGGGACAGGGAAGGTAACATCATTCCGAGTTGTTATTGTTACACTCTTCGGTCCACTTTGTCCATCACAATTTTATCAACAACATTTAATTAACATATAACTTCACTCCTCCCCAGCCGTCCGTTCCGTCGGTAATACAAGACACGATGGTCAGATCAGATGTCTGTTTGGGTGGAGCCTTCCTTCCCACACATTTTACTAATGTTAACAGTGGTAATGGGTGTTAGGGGAATGTCCATGCGTCCCTGTGCAACCTGGAAAACACACGCCACAAGACACCCTTCACGTGGGGTCCATGTTTCTGGATAATAATTAATCCTTTCCAAACAGCCCGGACCTGTGCTACCTGTCCAATCAGGAACTTGGCTCTAGGTGATTTGGATTCGATTTTCCATTGAGTTTTGGCTGGTTGTTGTGGCCGGGTGCTCTTCTCTTCCTGACGCCACCCTCACCATTTAATACAGGTTCCTTGACTCCTCTTGTCCCCATTTCTTATACATCATTATTTTGTTATGCTTTGTTTTAGTTCGTTCTTTCATTGGATATACATTTAATTTTACTTTCTTCATTTCTTATATTATCTGTCTCCTTTTCTATTACACCTTTGTCTTATCTTACTGGTGGATTCTTTTATCCCTTATTCCTCCTTCCTTTTATCTTTTAATTCCCTTCTTCTTTTCTCCTCTCAATCTCTCTCATCTGACCCTCTGTTTCAGCGTCATGTCTTGCCATCGTCCAAATCCCCTTTCCTTTCTCTGTAATCTTCCTTATCTTGGTCTGCTTTCTGTCTGTGTGTGTGTGTGTGTCTTCATCCCTGACATCACCACACCACCTTTTCATTCGTTCGTTTCCTTCCAACCTTCCATTCATTTTCCTCGTCTTTCATCCGTCTTCCTCCATTCCTTCCTTTCTTCCTTCATTCCTTCCTTTCTTCCTTCATTCATCCAATTTTCTCATCCGCCCTCCATTCCTTTCTCACATCCTTCATTCATCCACTTTTCTCATCCATCCTCCTTTCTTTCTCTTCCTTCATTTATCCTCGTCTTTCATCCGTCCTCCATTCCTTCCTCTTTCCTTCATTCATCCTCGTCATTCATCCGTCCTTCATTCCTTCCTCTTTTCCTTCATTCATCCAATTCTTTCATCCGTCTTCCATTCCTTCCTCTCTTCCTTCTCTCGATCCTCTCCTTTCATCCATCCTCTTTCTTTTCCTTCCTCTATTCTATCATCGTTTTTCATCCTCCAGGTCTTAATCTCCTTCCTTCCATCCTTTTCCATCTTCCTTTCGTCATTCATTCTCTCTCTTCCTTCAGCCATACTCCCCTCACTTCTTTTCCCTCCCTCTTCATTCGTCTTTCCTTTACTTTCATTCATTCGGCCTTCATCTCCTTTCATCCATCTTCCTTCCTTCCTTCTCTGCATTCACCGTCATCCTTCCTTGTTTGTTTTCCTCTCCTCTCATACATCTTTACTTTCCTCTCTCTCTATCTTGCTTTTTAGTCGTTCCTTTTCTCTCTCTCTATGTTGTCTCTCTCTCTCTCCCTCTTGCTCCTTCCTTTTCCCTACGTTTTCTCTTCCTTTACCCTCACTTTCTCCATCTGATATATCTCTCTCTCTCCATGTGTTCTGTTTGTTCTCTTTTCTTCTCCTCCCTTGCTCCTCCTCTTTCTTTTTTATTTTCCTTATGGTTTATAGTTTCTGCTGTTATTACAATTTTATTACCTACAAGTAATCCAGGCAATAAGTTGTTATCATTTTGACTACCATGTATTTCTCATAATCTGAATAAAATCGTCTGGAGTTACCATAGTACAAAATTAATGATGGTGAGAATCTGTGCTTTAGTATACGTGTAGAGTTTGTTGTTGTTATTGTTGTTGTTGAAGTTCCTCAAGCTGTCTGACCGAGCAGCTCCGAGCTCTTGAGGAAGGCTGTGGCTTGAACCGGGCTTTCCCACAGTGCCCTCATACGTGTAGAGTTTGTTGTACAGTCGGCGGCAAGAGTCGTGTCGCCTCAATCAGTGCTTTTTGAAGGATAACATAGAGGATAATCATCGAACCAACACATTCACCAACATACAGAATTACAATATCCAGGTGGCAAATTCATAAACTACTCTGGTTTTTCATTTTACGAGTCTGTGAAGCTTCAATTTCCATACTGTATTTGATGACTTGGCAGATGTGACGACTCGACTTTTGCCGCCGATTGTACTAACTTATTGGTTGTATAGTTTGGAGGAATCAGCAGAAACCCTCCAACCAATTCACCCAACACGATATTGCCAGGGAAGGACTTAGGGTCATATGCAAGATCATTCGTGGTGTATACGATGGCGTGGTAACGATACGACGGTTCTATTGTGTTTCTATAGAGCCATCGTACCGGTACCACACCATCGTATGCACCATGAGTGTTCTTGAATATGGCCCCCAGCAATAACACACTACGCTGCCAGTCAGACAGAGGGATGATGAATTAATATAACTTTTTCCTCCCATATCAGTCCCGAATCAAGAATCTTAAGGGGGTATATAGCACATTGTTTTGGGTGGTAAATCTGGATCAAATGATTTCTCCAACTATTCCAGGCAACAGGATACCACTATTTTTCTTCATCTGGGTCTGTTTCCTGGCATACTTTGGAGGAATCAAGGCGCTTCTATCTATCAGAAGTACAATATCCATTTAATTAAATTAAGGGGGAGACTCTCTTGTTGGTGAATTGGAGGGCTACTGATTCCTCCAAACTATGTCAGGAAACAGACACCCTTAATGTTTCTAATAGGGGATCTGTTTCGAGGCATAGTTTGGAGGAATCAGTGGCCTTACAGTTTATGAAGAATACTACTGTACCTCCCCTTAACCATTTGTATCTCCTCGTTCACTTTGTCTTCATTAAATTTTAGAGTCCCTCTCGTCTGTCCACACCTTTGGTTCCCCTGCTAAGCTCTCAGATTCCTTTCCTTATCTTCTCTTTCTTTATCTTGGTTTCCTCTCTTGTTTTCTGCCTCTTGTTTCTCCTCTATTTCCTATTGCTCCTCCGCTCTTTCCTCTTTTTGTTTTCTCTTGCTCCTCCTCTATTTCCTCTTCCTGTTTCTATTGCTCCTCCTCTATTACCTCTTTTTATTTTCTCTTGCTCTTCCTCTATTTCCTCTTCCTGTTTCCTATTGCTCCTCTATTTCCTCTTCCGCTCCTTCTCTCTCCTTCCTGTGATATCTTTCCTCGGCCTTACCCTGTCTTATCTTAGACCATTAAGGGGGTAGTACACTTTGGGTACATTGGAGCGCCTTCATTCCTCCAAAACATGACAGGAAACAGAACCAGCTTAACAAAAATGATGATGGTCTGTTGTTGTTGTTGTTGAACTTCCTCAAGCTGTCTGGCCGAACAGCCCCGAGCTCTTGAGGAAGGCTATGGCTTGAACCGGGCTTTCCCACAGTGCCCCAGCTCAGTGAGTGTATCTTGTGTTGTTGGCGAGTATCGTTGTGTGCGTTGCAGTCTTCCATAATGTGTTTAATAGAATGGGGTGCTGTGTTGCATCCTGGGCAGGTAACTGTGATGGCTCCATCTAGTTTCTTTTGATATGTCAGAAGAGCCGGATGGTGGCCGCTTCTCAACCTGGCCAGGTGGACTCGCGGGGAAGGGAGGATTCTGATGGGTGGACGTCGGGGGGTCGTGCATGCAGTAGGGTGTTGTTTTTAAGTTTTTGGATGGATTGGTGGGTGATTTGAGTGTGGATGTGTTTTGGGAGGCTGGTTTGGGGTGGGCAGGGTGTAAGAGATGATAGCATTTGTGTATGGTATCGTGTACTAGGAGTTGTTTTGATGTTTCTTGGCATCTCTGCGTGTTTTGCCATGTAGTGTAGTGGGTGGCGTGGATTTCTGGAGGCTGCAGCAAGTGTTTGTGTGCCTCTCATGTCGAGGTGGTCCTTAATCTTGAGGATTTTGGTTTCGTGGTGTAAGTGGTCTGTAGGTGTGGTAGCTGTGCAGCCTGTGATTGTTCTTAGGGCTCTGTTTTGTATGGTCTGTAGGGTGTTGAGATGAGTCTCAGTGAGGTTTGAGGCCCAGGCGGGGCTTGCATAATCCATCACTGAACGGATATATTGTTTGTACACTGTGGTTGTGGTTTCTTTGGTGTGTCCAAATGTTGTGTGCATTTGTTTTTGATGGTTGTGATGTGTTGTTTT
>JAWQEG010004301.1:0-25000 GCA_033782935.1 Petrolisthes cinctipes
TCATACTTTTTTTTTTTTTTTTTTTTTTTTTTTTTTTTTTTTTTTTTACACTGACCATCTGTGTCGGGATGCTTACACACACACACGAACACACACGGTCGAACACGCACACACACAAACGAACACACACACACACAAACGAACACACACACACACACACACACACACACACACACACAAAAACGAACGAACACACACAAACGAACACACGCACACACACACACACACATACACACACACATACACACACACATACACACACATACACTCACACACATACAAACGAACACACACACACACACACACACACACACACACACACACACACACACACACACACTTAAAACTTATCTCTCTACATCCCCACCACCACCACCACCAACACCACCACCACAACCACCACCACCATCACCATCACCAACATAGTCCGTCCCTGAGTCGATAATATCATAGCCTACCCTTTTATCTATCTCTCCCACCATCATATAACAATACAAGACATAGCTATCCTCTCACCGGACTGACTACATCTTTCACAACATGATCAACTACCAGGGATAATTTTAATAGCAACGAGTAGGACGACAGAGGAAACAATAACGCTAAAATTATGAGTAAACAAAAAAATAATAATAATAATAGTAAAAAAAAAAAGGGAGGAGAAATATAAATAAATGGAAAAATAGAAGTAATAACATACAATATAATAATAGTAAGAAAGGGAGGAGAAATATAAAGAAATGGAAAAATAGAAGTAATAAACACACTATAATCAATAGTTAAAAAAGGTGACGACGACAACAACATCAACGTCAATAAACAACAATAACAACAACCCACACACAGTAGTAACAACAGCATCAACATCAACAGCAACAAAAGCAACAACAAAGACACAACACCAAACAACAACAACAATAACAACAACGAAAGCATCAACAACAAGAACAAAATCAACAACAAAGACACAACACCAAACAACAATAACAACAACGAAAGCAAACAAAAGCAACAACAACAATAAAATCAACATCAAAGACACAACACCAAACAACAACAACAAGAAGTACACAGACGTCTCTTCCTCCCTTCAAAGCAAACCAACTCGGATTCTTTGTGTAGCCTTTGTTTTACCTGTGTAAGTTTTGTGTGGGGAAGGCACTGTAGGAGAAGAGAGTGACTTGAGGAGGCTGTAGTAGTAGTAGTAGTAGTAGTAGTAGTAGTAGTATTAGTAGTAGTAGTTGTTTTTGTAGTTGTAGTAGTAGTAGTTGTTGTTGTTGTTGTTTTAGTAGTAGTTGTTGTTGTTTTAGTAGTTGTAGTAGTAGTAGTAGTTGTTGTTGTTGTTGTTGTTGTTGTTGTTTTAGTAGTTGTTTTTGAAGTAATTATAGTAGTTGTAGTAGTAGTTGTAGTAGTAGTAGTAGTAGTAGTAGTAGTAGAGGAGGAGGAGATGAAAGTTGTGGGTAAACAGCCTTAGAGACGTAGTGGTTGGAGTGGAGTGGAGGGGGTGTAGAGGTGGGGTAAGGAAGGAAGGAAGGAAGGTGGGGGACGGATAGATAGGAATGGAGGATGACAGTGGAGGAGGAGGAGGAGGTATAGAGTAGGTAGTGGGGATTGTGTTGGAGGAGATTTGGGAGGGGGGTAGAGTAAGTGGGGAAGGTTCAGTTGTAGTAGGGGTTATGGGGTAGAGATGGTGGGGAAAATGGGGTGGTGTGGGGGAGAGTCAAGGGAAAAGGATGGGTGAGAGAAGGGGTATGGGGGTCGACGAGGATAGAGGAGGAGAAAGTGTGGGTATGTTGAAGGGGGAAGGGCTAGATGTGTGCATGTCTATAGTGTGGTAAATAGAGGGAGGGGTTCTATAGGGATAGAGAAGGGACGAGGGTAGGAGAGAAAGGTGTTTGTTTGTAGGAAGGATCAGTTAGGAGTAGGAGGTATGTAGGATGAACTAGGTAAGAGAGGAGAGGAGAGAGGTATTGACGGTGGGGAGGGGGGAAGAAGGAAGATAAGGGGGCGTGGGAAGGAAAGGATGTTTAGCTGAAGGACAAGGGAAAGGGAGGGGTAGGAGGAGGAGGACAGTAAGGGTTAGGAAGAGGACAGGTAAAGGTTAGAATGGTAGGACAGAGGCTACGTGAAGGGAGGAAGTGATAGAGAGAAGGAGCATTAGAAATATGAAGTGATGGAAAGGGAATGGGAGGAAGTGATAGAGAGAGGAAGTGATGGAGAGATGAAGGGAGGGAGTGATAGAGAGAGGAAGTGATGGAGAAGTGAAGGGAGGAAGTGGTAGAGAGAAGGAACATTTGAGAGATGAAATGATGGAGAGGTGAAGGGATGAAAAGGAAGGAGTAATGAGGGAAGACATTATAAAAAGGAAGTATGGCGTAATAGAGAGAGGTCATAGAGGAAGGAAGGAAGGAAGGAAGGAGAGAGAGAGAAGTGATCAATTACAGATGGCAGATGTGTAAGCGACTTTAAGAGATCAGCGAGGTGCATGGGAAGAGTGATAAGGGAAGACGCTATAGAGAGGAGGGATGGCGTAATGGAGAGCGAGTCAGGGAGGCATGAAGTAAGAAGAGAGGAAAGGAGTAAGAGAGGAAGGAGCGATAACAGGTGGCAGGCTGTTATGTAAGCGGCTGGAAGGGATGGGGGAGAGGTGGTGGGTGAGAGGTAGTAAGAAGGAGGAAGAAGAAGAAAGAGGAGGAGGAGGAGGAGGGGAGGAGGATGAGGAGGAGGAGGAGGAAGAAGAAGAGGACGAGGAAGGGTAGGAGGAGGAGGAGGAGGGATAGGTGGAGGGTGAGAGGTAGCGAGGAGGAGGAGGAAGGAAAATGAGTAAAAGAAGCCTTGAGGGAAGGTAAAGGAGGAAGAGGAAGAAGAGATGGATAGAAAAAGAAAAAAAGAGGAAGATAATCTGGAGAGAAACGAATATAACAGGAAAAACAGGAATAGGAAGGAAGGAAGGAAGGAAGGAAGGAAGGAAGGAATAATGGAAGGTGAAGGACAAGGAGACAGAGGAGTGCCGATAGAGAGAGGAAGAGGAGGAGAAGAAGGAAGTGGAGGAAGGGAATGCAGAAGAGAAATAGGGGGGAAAGAAGAATAGAGAAATAAATGGAAGAGAATAGTAAATACAAGTGGAAGGGAGAGAAGATATAAAAAGAAAAAAGAAAAGGAAAAAGAGATGAAAATTTTGAAAAGATAAGTAGCAAAACAATAGTAAATGAAGGAAGAGAAGTGATAGTAAAGAGAATAAGGGAAGGGAAAAGAAGAAGAAAAAGAAATTAAGTGAAGTGAAGAAAAGAGATATGAAGAAAAGGAATAAAGCGTAGGACAAGGAGTAGGTAGAAGAACGCTGAAGGAGGAGGGGGGAGGGGGGGGGTAAAGGTGTGCCTGGGGGGTGGGGGAGGGGGGTAAAGGTGTGCCGGGGGGAGGGGGTGGGTTATGAAGTAAGTAGGTAGGTAGGTAGGAAAGGGAGAGTGGAAGAAGGGAGGTGGAGGAAAGGGAGAGAAGAGGGGGAGGTGGAGGTAAGAAGGAGGAGAGGGGAGGTGGAGGTAAAGAGGAGGAGAGAGGGGAGGTGGAGAGGAGAGGGGGAGGTGGAGGTAAAGAGGAGGAGAGAGGTGGAGGAGTGCAGAGGGGTGGAGGTAAGAATTAGGAGAGGGGAGGTGGAGAGGAGAGGGGGAGGTGGAGGTAAGAAGGGGGGGGATGGAGGTAAGGAGAAAGAGAGGGGATATTGAGGTAAAGAGGGGAGAGGTGGAGGAGGAGAGGTGGAGGTGGAGGTAAGGAGGAGGAGAGGTGGAGGTAAGAAGGTGGGGGGTGGAGGTAAAGAGGAGGAGAGGGGGAGGTGGAGGTAAGAAGGAGAGGTGGAGGAGTGCAGGAGGGGTGGAGGTAAGAAGGGGGGGGGGTTGGAGGTAAGAAGTAGGAAAGGGGAGGTGGAGGTAAGGAGGGGGGGGGGTTGGAGGTAAGGAGGAGGAAAGGGAAGGTGGAGGTAAGAGGTGGAGGTAAGGAGGAGGAGAGGGGGAGGTAAGGAGGAGGAGAGGTGGAGGTAAGAAGGGGAGGGGATGGAGGTAAGGAGGGAGGGGTGTGTGTGTGTGTGTGTGTTGGTAGGAGAAAGTGTTGGTGGTAGTAGTGGGGTCAAGGTTGGTACGTTCATTGCTTCTTACCTGTTTCTCTCCTCCAACTCTGTACTACCATCGAATACAGTGACTTGCTTTGCCTCTATGTCTGTGTCTCTCTCTGTATCTCTCTGTGTCTGTCTCTCTGTCTCTCTCTCTGTCTGTCTGTGTGTGTCTGTCTGTCTGTGTGTGTGTCTCTCTCTGTCTCGAATACAGTGACTTGCTTTGCCTCTATGTCTGTCTCTCTCTGTGTGTCTCTCTGTGTCTGTCTGTGTGTGTGTGTCTGTCTCTCTCTCTCTGTGTCTGTCTCTCTGTCTGTGTCTCTCTGTGTCTGTGTGTGTCTGTGTGTCTCTCTCTGTCTCGAATACAGTGACTTGCTTTGCCTCTATGTCTGTCTCTCTCTCTGTGTCTGCCTGTGTGTGTGTGTCTCTCTCTCTCTCTGTCTCTCTGTCTCTGTCTCTGTCTCTGTCTGTGTGTGTGTCTCTGTGTGTCTCTCTCTCTATGTCTGTGTGTGTGTCTCTCTCTGTCTCTGTCTGTGTGTGTGTTTCTGTGTGTGTGTGTGTGTCTCTGTGTATTTGTGTGTGTGTTAGTCTGTGTGTGTGTCTGTGTGTGTCTGTTTGTCTGTCTGTCTGTCTCTGTGTGTGTCTGTCTATCTGTCACTCTGTCTGTTTATCTGTCTGTCTGTCTCTGTGTGTGTGTCTGTCTATCTGTCACTCTGTCTGTTTATCTGTCTCTGTCTGTCTGTCTCTGTATCTTTGTCTGTTTCTCTTTGTGTCTGTGTCTCTGTCTCTGTCTCTCTCTGTCTCGGTCTCTCTTTCTCTCTGTCTCGGTCTCTCTTTCTCTCTGTCTCTCTGTCTCTGTCTCTCTTTCTCTCTGTCTCTGTCTCTCTGTGTCTGTCTCTCTATCTCTCTCACTGTCTCTGTATCTTTGTCTCTCTTTCTCTCTGTCTCTGTCTCTCTTTCTCTCTCACTATCTCTATATCTTTGTCTCTCTTTCTTTCTCTGTCTCTCTCTTCATCCTACTTTATCCATTCTTCCTTTCTCATCCATCATTTTTATCATCTTTCATTTTTATTCTCTTCCCTCTCTCTCTCTCTCCTTCCACTGTTTCATTTATGCCATCTTTCATCTTTCACTTTTTCATTCTCCTCATCCATTTCTATCCACATATATTTATCATCCATTTTTTTTATTCCCATTCCTTCCTTTCTTTATTTTCCTCCTCCTATTTTATTCTCTTCCCTCCCTTTCATTGCATTATTCTCTCACCGTATCTTCCTTCCTCCTCATCATCATTTTTATTATTATCCTCTTCCCTCCCTTTCATTTCATTATTCTCTCACCGTATCTTCCTTCCTTGCATCATCCTTCACCTCTTCACCTCACTACAACATATACCCATCCTCTCCTTCCCCTTCCTCACTACCCACAACACGTTCCTCCATGGCTTTATCCCTTCCTTACCCAGCCAGGAACCAGCCGAGGACAGCAATTATAAATAGTCTTCCTTTCAACTCTTAAGGGACCCGGTGATGTAGTCGGAAAAAAATATTGGAGGTTAGCGAGTCATTCAAACATTGCCACGAAACACCACCTATAGGAAAGATGTTTGTTTCGTGGCATAGTTAAGAGGAATCAGAAGCCTTCATTTCTCGAACACGATCACAGGGACTTAAAGAGTGATATTACCTCGGTTTTAGTAGTCAATTTGTTGATAAGTTACATTCTCCCTTTACTCCTTCCTTTTATTCATTCCATCCCTCCTTACCTCCCTCTCTCCCTTCCTCTCATTCATCCCTCCTTATCTCCCTTTACTCCTTCCTTTCATTCATCCCTCCTTATCTCCCTCTCTCCCTTCCTCTCATTCATCCCTCCTTACCTCCCTACCTCCTTTCTCCCTTCCTCTCATTCTCATTCCTTCCTACCTCCCTTTGTCCCATCCTTACCTCCCTCTCTCCTTACCTCCCTACCTCCTTTCTCCCTTCCTTTCATTCATCCCTCCTTACCTCCCTCTCTCTCTTTCTCCCTTCCTCTCATTCATCCTTCCTTACCTCCCTCTCTCCCTTCCTCTCTTTCATCCTTCCTTACCTCCCTTTCTCCCTTCCTCTCATTCATCCCTCCTTACCTCCCTCTCTCTCTCTCTTCCTTCCTCTCATTCATCCTTCCTTACCTCACTTTCTCCCTCCATTATTCTCTCATTATTCACCCATTCTTTACCCCCATCCCTCCCACAGACTAACCCTCACACCACCTTCACCCCTCCCTTCTCCCCTTCCCTCCTCACCCCTCCCTTCCCCTCCCCCCCTTCCCTCCCCCCCCCCCCTCCCCCCAAGGTTGGCTGGGTGTCGCAACTCCAACTTTACGTTTGTTGATTGTTTTGTTATATCATTATTATTATTATTATTTTTTTTTTTTTTCTCACAAGTGATATTTAACCAAGACTTGAGATCCACCACATATAATGTTTACTTTCCAATTTGCTCTATATATATAAAATCTTAGAACACCTTATAATGTCGATCTCTTCATTGTTGTTGTTGATGATGATGATGTTGTTGTTGTTGTTATTGTCTCTTCGTTGTTGTTGTTGTTATTGTCTCTTCGTTGTTGTTGTTGTTATTGTCTCTTCGTTGTTGTTCTTGTTCTTTTACTTGTTGTTGTTTATTTGTTTGTTTGTTTGTTTAATTAAAGGGAGATTCTCTTGTTGGTGAATTATTGGAAGGTCTGTGATTCCTCCAAACTATGCCAGGAAACAGACTATCCTAAAATTTTATTACTCCAATGGGAGATCGGTTTACTCTCAAAATATTATTGTTTTTGTTGATGTTGATGTTGTTGATATTGTAGTTGTTGATGTTGTTGATGTTGTTGTTTTTGTTGTTTTTGTTTTTGTTTTTGTTGTTTTTGTTTATGTTGATGTTGTTGTTGATGTTGTTCTCTCAAGGGGCAGAATATTGTTGTGGGTTGTTCTGACCACATTACGGGGCTCCTCAAATCAATCACAACACTTATATTAACTTGTTCGCAATAATAATAAAACCGAGGAGTTGAATAAATATTGGCAACTCATTTCAAGCAAAGTTTTTATTTAATTATTTTCATTATTTTGTTTTGTACAGGCGAGGTGTGGTTGTAGTGTTGCTTCTCCACTCGTTAGTAAAATATTTTGTGATTTTTTTTTTTTTTTTTTTTTTTTTTTTTTTCACATTAGAAACCTACAATATATAGGAATGACAAATGAAATACGTTGTGGTGGATGAAATAGTGGCGAATGAATCCTCCAAACTATATCCTGAAACATGCTTCCTCAGTGTATGTGCTGTTTTGTGGCTTAATTTGGAGGGACCAGAATTAATGACAGCTATTAGTGAACAATACCATGCCTTACAAATGGGGTCAGAGATATATAGGTTAGCTGATAATGAGGGAGGTGACGACACGATGGAAGGTTAAGGAGGGAATTTTCTTGTTGGTGAATTGGAAGGTGACATGATGTGGGACGTGACATGATGGAAGGTTAAGGGGAGATTTTCTTGTTGGGGAATTGGAAGGTGACATGATGGGGGAGGTGACATGATGGAAGGTTAAGGGGAGATTTTCTTGTTGGTGAATAGGAAGGTGACATGATGGGGGAGGTGACACGATGGAAGGTTAAGGGGAGATTTTCTTGTTGGTGAATTGGAAGGTGACATGATGGGGGAGGTGACACGATGGAAGGTTAAGGGGAGATTTTCTTGTTGGTGAATTGGAAGATGACATGATGGAAGGTTAAGGGGAGATCTTCTTGTTGGTGAATTGGAAGGTCTATGATTCCTCCAAACTGTGTCAGGAAACAGATGCCCTCAGTGGTACTAATAGGGGATCTTGTGTTTCGTGTCATAGTTTGGATGAATCAGACACCTTCCAATTCACCAACAAGATAATCTCTCCTTAAATTCAGACTGACCATAGCAAGGAAACAGGCAGGGGGCGACACGGCAGGGTAGGACAGATTAGGACATGACAGGGTGTAGTAAGGCAGAGCAAAGACTGGCAGGGGTGTGTCAATTAATCCCTCTTGACAGGGTAAGGTATGGGAGAGCAGGGAGTGGCAGGGTAGTGTCAATTAATCCCTCTTGACAGGATGTGGTAAGGCAGAGCAAGGAGTGTCAATTAATCCCTCTTGACAGGGTAAGGTATGGCAGAGCAGAGAGTGGCAGGGTAGTGTCAATTAATCCCTCTTGACAGGGTAAGGTATGGCAGAGCAGAGAGTGGCAGGCTAGTGTCAAATTAACCCTCTTATTTACATGGTGTTAGTTCTCATTGCAATAATAATAATAATAATAATATTAATAATAATAATAATAATAATAATAATAATAATAATAATTCAATCACACTCTTCCGCTGGTATCCCCGTTACTGGCCGCCACAGTGACTGCCATGCCTGACACCACCGCCGTTGTCACCGCTACTTTATCGGCCGCTTCTGACACCACCCCTTCCGTCGCCACCGCTCGAGCCGTCGCCGAAGATCCCTCTGAAACCGCCTCTGTCGAAACCGCCTCCGTCACCACAGCAGAAACCTTGTCCCCTTCCATAGCTGACGTTGATGTTGTTAATAAAAATACGCTCGTGTTGAAACCGCCTCCCAAATCGACCTTGTTGAATCTACTCCCTAAGACAGACTCCCAAATCGACCCTGTTGAACCTGCTCCCTAAAACTGGCTCCTCTTCTTCCTCCTTTTTCTTCCTCCTTTTTCTTCCTCCTCTTTCTTCCTCCTCTTTCTTCCTCCTCTTTCTTCCTCCTCTTTCTTCCTCCTCTTTCTTCCTCCTCTTTCTTCCTCCTCTTTCTTCCTCCTCTTTCTTCCTCCTTTTTCTTCCTCCTTTTTCTTCCTCCTTTTTCTTCCTCCTCTTTCTTCCTCTTCTTTCTTACTCCTCTTTCTTACTCCTCTTTCTTCCTCTTTCTGCCTTCCTCCTCCTTCCTCCTTTTTCTTTTCCTTTTTTCCTCCTTTCCTACTGAGCCTCGGGTGAGTTGAGGGGAAGGAGCAGCAGTATCAGAGTCAGAGCAAGGAAACTCTGTAAGGAAAAAAATGAATGATGATTTAATGGTGATGTTTGTATTAAGATGTCAGTAAGGAATAGCGATAAAGAGGAACAGGAAGGGACGAATGATGATGAGGAAATATAAAGTTCAATATCAATTTTTTTTTTTTTTTTTTTTTTTTATTTGATGTGTGACTATCAACTACTAGCACAATAATATTATATATCATAATAAATTACTGTACGGACTTACTGAGTAATTAGTATATAAATGTAATTCGTAGGTGACGTCTTCATTATTGATTAACCCAAAAGCAGTCACGTCAATGAATGTTTAGACTGAGACACTCAAATCCATGAGAATATAAAATGGTGTCAGTATTGTGTTCAGTAAATTCCTTCCTTCCTTACTAAGCCTGAATCGACACAACTGTAATTAAAAGAGAGTAAAACGTTTCCTTGTAGTTTCATCAGTAATTCACTCACCAATTCTAGCAGGAATGTCTACTCAGTTATTACCACAATATTGATTATTCGCGGGAGGAAATTTGCAGTTCCCTTGACAGTACACCCATAACTATAGTGTAAACTGGGATTATGTTTTCGTTCAGTGAATAGGCAGAAATAATCGATCACTATAATTATGAACTCGAGACATGAAAACCAAAAATAACGAAGCCAGTATAACCCAGAAGTAATCGATCACTATAATTACGAAGTCGGTATATGATCACCAATAATTATGAAGCCAGTATAACCCAGAAATAATCGATCACTATAATTATGAACTCTTTACATGAAAACCAATAATAACGAAGCCAGTAAAATCCAGAAGTAATCGATCACTATAATTACGAAGTCGGTACATGGTCACCAATAATTATGGAGTCAGTAAAATTCAATAATAATACAAGGGCTATACAAAAGGTAATAATAAACTTTTGATACATTAGAGGGACTTGATTCCTCCAAAGTATACCATGAAACAGAACCAGATTAATAAAAATGATGGTGGCCTGTTGCTTGGAATAGTTTGGAGGAATCAATTACTCCAGACTTATACCAACACTGTACTTCCTCCCAACTTAATTAAGGACCCCTGTGATGTAGTCAGAAAATTGGAGGTGAGTGAGTCCTTCAAACATTGCCACGAAACACCAATTAAATGGAAGGAGCTTGTTTCATAGCATAGTCAGGAGGAATCAGAAGCCTCCAATTTTTTTTTTTTTTTTTATACACGTTCACAGGGTTGTTAAAGGGGTGAATGTGTCATCAGTGAACTGGACACAACTTTGACCGGAATGTATAAATAAAATACAGGAACAAGTCGGGAATCACAGTAACACATTTTCCTCCGTTCTCTGGGTGAAATAAAAAGCAGCAACAATAACAGCAACAACAACAACAACAACACGTGCTGATGATCTGAGAAGGAAGGAAGGAAGGAAGGAAGGAAAATAAATAACTTGGGGTGTGATAAGTTGTAAGATCTGCTCACCGCGACAACAATAACAACAATAACAACAACAACACGTGCTGATGATCTGAGAAGGAAGGATGAAGGAAGGAAGGAAGGAAGGAAGGATAATAGATAACTTGAGGCGTGATAAGTCGTAAGATCTACTCACCGCTACACAGACGAAGGAAGGAAGGAAGGAAAATAGATAACTTGAGGCGTGATAAGTCGTATAAGATCTACTCACCTCGACACAGACGTAAGAAAGAGATACACAGCTAGGAGATATTTTGTCTGGAACTGGTCTTTATCGGGCACAGAGAGTGACTGAGCAGGGCAGAGATGTAGAGAGAGAGAGAGGGGGTGGGGGGTGGGAGTGGCAGTGTGTGTGTGTATGTTAGAGAGAGACTGAGAGTGAGAGAGAGAGAGAGAGAGAGAATAGAGGGCGAGAGGAGGTCAGGTGTATCATATAAGGTAAAGGGGGTATATGTTGTGTGTGTGTGTGTGTGTGTGTGTGTGTGTGTGTCGGTAGGTGGGATATGCAGGAGGTGTAGGGCACGAGAAAGAGAGAGGGAGGGAGGGAGATGGAGAGAGATGGAGAGAGAGAAGGGAGAGAGAGAAGGGGAGAGACAGAGAGAGTGAAAAAAAAGAGGGGAAAGAGGGGGAGAAGAGAGGTAGGGAGAGGGGAGAAGGAGGGAGATGGAGAGAGGGGAAGAGAGAGACGAGGAGAAATGGAGAGAGAAAAAGAGGGGAAAGAGGGGGAGAGAGAAGGGGAGAGACAGGGAAAGTGAAAAAAAAGAGGGGAAAGAGGGGGAGAGAGAGAGAAGGGGAGAGACAGGGAGAGAGAAAAAGAGAGGGTAAAAGGGGGGGAGAGAGAGAAGGGGAGAGACAGGGAGAGAGAAAAAGAGAGAGGGGAAAAGGGAGGGAGAGAGATTAGAAGGATATAAATATGGAATAATCCAGTAGAGATGGAAGAGGAGGAGGAGAGGAAAAGAAGAAGAGGAAAGGAAGGGGGGAGGGAGGGTTGGAGAGAAGGAGCAAGAGGATTAAAAACAAGAAAACATAATTTATTCACAAAGGAAGTGAAAGAGATACAGAGGAAAAAGAAAAAGTTAGAAGGAAAACACCACGTAAATATAACAAGGAAAACTATAAAAAAAAAATAATAATAATAATGTGATAAACAAGAATATAGAAAAATCGATGGAAGAATAAGAAGTGAAAGAAGGCGAAAAAGAACACGAAGATAGAATTGAGTGAAAATTATATACATAGACTGATAAATATAAAAGGAAAATTATATACGAGGAAAATAGACTAAGTAATTATTGTACATTTCTTAAAAAAACATAATTCTTGTCACTTAATTTAACGTGTCATTGTGAAGGATGTGAGAGGAAAGTGAGAGTGGGGAGTGAGAGGGGAAAGTGAGAGTGGGGGGGGAGGGGAAAGTGAGAGTGCGAAGTGGGGGGGAGGGGAAAATGAAAGTGCAAAGTGGGAGGGAAAGTGAGAGTGCGAAGTGAGAGGGGAAAGTGAGAGTGCGAAGTGAGAGGGGAGGGGAAAGTGAGAATGTGAAGTGGGAAGGAAAAGTGAGAGTGCGAAGTGAGAGGGAAAAGTGAGAGTGCGAAGTGGGTGGGAGGGGAAAGTGAGAGTGGGAAGTGAGAGGGGAAAGTGAGAGTGCGAAGAGAGAACTTTGAGGATTTTATGGAGAAATTAGACAGACGAAAAATGCGAGAAATATAAAGTCATTAAATCAAACAAAATAACACACACACACACACACACACACACACACACACACACACCTTCAAAGCAACTTACTTTCACTTTACCTATCAGCAGTCAAAAGAGAGAGAGAGAGAGAGAGAGAGAGAGAGAGAGAGAGAGAGAGAGAGAGAGAGAGAGAGAGAGAGAGAGAGAGAGAGAGAGAGGGAGAGAGAGGTGAATTTCTGCATTATTCACTGGGACTGTGTGACTGGGAATAAATAACTGAGAATGAGTAGGTCAAATTGGGAATGAATAATTTGTAAGGAGTAACTTAGAATGAATGAGTAACTTAGAATGAATGAGTAACTTGGAATGAATGAGTAACTTGGAATGAATGAGTAACTTGGAATGAATGAGTAACTTAAAATGAATGAGTAACTTAGTATGAATGAGTAACTTAGAATGAATGAGTAACTTAGAATGAATGAGTAACTTAGAATGAATGAGTAACTTAAAATGAGTGAGTAACTTAAAATGAGTGAGTAACTTAAAATGAGTGAGTAACTTAGAATGAATGAGTAACTTAGAATGAATGAGTAACTTAGAATGAATGAGTAACTTAGAATGAACGAGTAACTTAGAATGAACGAGTAACTTAGAATGAACGAGTAACTTAGAATGAACGAGTAACTTAGAATGAATGAGTAACTTAGAATGAATGAGTAACTTGGAATGAACGAGTAACTTAGAATGAACGAGTAACTTAGAATGAATGAGTAACTTAAAATGAATGAGTAATTAGGAATGAGTACCAGTGCTTATTGAAGTATTTATAAATTAACACTTAGAAATTACAACAACATATAAATAAATATAATGATAATATTAATTGGAAAGGAATAATTTTAATTGAATGATAAATGAATGAGTCCCTGTGAATGAATTAAAGGAACCCTGTGATCGTGTATGACACCTGGTGGTGGCTTCTGATTCCTCCTGACTATGCCATGAAACAAACAAGCTCCTTCACTGTAGGTGTGTATGTTTCGTGGCAATGTTTGTAGGACTCGTTCACCTCCAATTTTCTGACTACATCACTGGGGTCCTAAATTAAAAGGGAGAGGAGGGAGTGGTAGTACAGTGTTGGTAAAAATGGAGCAACTGATTCCTCCAAACTATTCCAAGCAACAGGCCACCATTATTTTTGTTCATCTGGTCCTGTTTCTTGGCATACTTTGGAGGAATCAAGGTGCTCCAATGTACAAAGTGTTCTATCCCCTTCATATTGTCTTAGAACCTGGGAAGAAACTCAAAGGTTATTTATTCATCACTAAAGAAAATGTCTGTGAGGGAAGGGAAACTCAGCAATTTTAGTGATTTCAAGGAGAGAGAGAGAGAGAGAGAGAGAGAGAGAGAGAGAGAGAGAGAGTGCGTGCGTGTGTGTGGTGAATGGGTAGCAGAGAGAGAGAGAGGTGGTGAATGGGTAGGAGAGAGAGAGAGAGAGAGAGAGAGAGAGAGAGAGAGTGCGTGCGTGTGTGTGGTGAATGGGTAGCAGAGAGAGAGAGAGAGAGGTGGTGAATGGGTAGGAGAGAGAGAGAGAGAGAGTGTGGTGGGAGGAGTGAATGAGGTGTAAGAGAAGAGAAGAGTAGGAAGAGCCTAGTAGGAAATGAGAAGGGGAGGCCAGGGAGGTGATGAGGTGTGAGGGGTGATGAGGTGAGGCTGAGGAGGTAAGGAAAATCAGGAAGGTGAAGGTGGAGCCAAGAAAACCAGGAAGGAAGGAAGGACGGAAGGAAGGAAGGACGGAAAGGAAGATTGGAAGATTGAAGGTAGGAAGATTGGAAGAAAGAAGGACGAAAAGGAAGATTGAAGAAAGGAAGGAAGGGAAAGAAAGGAGATGGAAAGGTAGATTGAAGAAAAAAGAAGGGAAGGAATGAAAATACCACGAAGCACACACACACACACACACACACACACACACACACACACCACACACACACACAACAATTTTAACATGGTCGACCAACTTTTCCTGAATTTAATATTAGACAAGAATCCGTAAGACAAGAAAGCTTCCCTCCTTCCTTCCTTCCTTCCTTCCTTCCTTCCTTCCTTCCTTCCTTCCTTCCCTCCTTCCCTCCTTCCTTCCTTCCTTCCTTCTCTCTCCGATTACATTCCTTCCTTTCTCTATCTTCCCCCTGTTTCTCACTCACGGTATCTTGTGTGTGTGTGTGTGTTTGTGTGTGTGTTCCATGGTATCATAGTGTGTGTGTGTGTGTGTGTGTGTGTGTTCCGTGGTATTATTTTGTGTGTGTGTGTGTGTGTGTGTGTTTCCTGTGTATCATATTGTGTGTGTGTGTGTGAGTGTGTGTGTGTTACGTGATATCTTATTGTGTGTGTGTTTGTGTGTGTGTGTGTTTTATCTCTTCCTCCTCCTCCTCTTCACTTTCCTATCTTTATCACCTCTTCCTCTTTACTTTCTTATTTTTATCGTCTCTTTCTCTCTATTTTTTCTATCTTTATCACCTCTTGCTCTTCACTTTCTCTTCTTTATCGTCTCCTCCTCTTTATTTTCCTCTCTCTCATTGTTCCCTTTTCCCTCGTCTCTCTCTTTAATCACTTTTTTTTCCTTACTTTTTTCCACGCATTCCTCTCCTCTCTTTCCTTTATTCTCTTTCTTTTCCCCTTCTCCCTTTTCCTCTCTTTATCAATATTATTTTTCCTACCCACCCACTCTCTCTTCTCTAGTCTCACTCACTCACTCACTCACCCAATATCTACTTCCTTCCTCTCCTCACTTTCTCATCTTCTCTTCCCTCCTCTCCTATTCCCTCCTTTCCTCTTCTCTTCCCTCCTCTCCTCTTCCCTCATCTCCTCTTCCCTCCTCTCCTCTTCCCTCCTCTCCTCTTCCCTCATCTCCTCTCCTCTCCTCTCCTCTTTCCTCCTCTCCTTTATCTCCTCTTCCCTCCTCTCCTCTCCTCTGTTTCACTCTCTCCCCCACTTGCCCCAACCTGAATTTTCCAAGGTCCAGCACCGAAGTATAAGTTAGAGAAATTCTTGGACAATAAATCCCCTGGTGGAGAGAATGGCAACTATTTCATATGGACGGCCATTCCAAGGACTTCCAAACGGGGGTGACCTAGTTATATTTTATTTTTTATTTGTTTTCCAATAGATTTTTTTTTGCAGACTGAGGACGGAGAACGGGGGAAGAGGGTGTTTACTTCGTCATACTTCCCTTTCCTCCGTCCATCGTCTCTCTGCCTTTTCATTCCTCCGTCCTAAGAGTTTATTTAATTCGTAGGGGTGGGGGGAGGGGTTTGGGGGTGCTGGAATAGGGGGACAGGCTTTGGGGTGGGTAGAAAGCCTGTCCCCTATTCCCGCACCCCCCCTAACCCCCCCACCCCCAGCCTATCCCCATACTTCCTGCACCCCCCTTAAACCCCCCCAAGCCTATCCCCCTACTTCCTGCACCCCCTTAAACCCCCAACCAGCCTGTCCCCTACTCCCGCACCCCCTTAAACCCCACCAGCCTATCCCCCTACTTCCTGCACCCCCTTAAACCCCCCCAAGCCTATCCCCTACTACCGCACCCCCTTAAACCCGCCCCAATCCTGTCCCCCTATTCCCGCACCCCCTTAAGGGAATAGTACACTTGTGGTACATTTGAGAAAGGAGAAAGTGCAAGAAAAATAAATAAGGTTATATGTGACAAGATCTGGTAGTCCTTTGTAATAAAAAAAATAATAAGGCTGTGTATGACAAGATCTGGTAGTCCTTTGTCTAGTAAGTCCCTCGTATCTTGATGAAGGAATCGCTACTCTGTTCAAAGTTTGTGTTCTATTGGCCTCTTATGCTTAGATAGATAGATAGAAATAGAGATAGATAGATAGATAGATAGATAGAAAGATAGATAGAAATAGATAGATAGAAATAGATAGATATAGATAGATAGATGGATAGATATATAGAAATAGATAGATAGATAGATAGATAGAAATAGATAGATAGATAGATAGAAATAGATAGATATAAAGATAGAAATAGATAGATAGATATAAAGATAGAAATAGATAGATAGATATAAAGATAGAAATAGATAGATAGATAGATAGAAATAGATAGACAGAAGCCAGTGGAACACAAATTTTGAACAGAGTATAGGAACATACAGTAGAGCCATTGTAATGAAGAACGTGATTGACTGAACTCTGAGTGGTGAAGATGTGGCACCATAACAATATACACCCATGGAGATTTTTTCTTGCTCTCTCTCTACTCGCTCAACTGTAAATTTTTAAAGTGTCTTGATTCCTCCAAAGCATAATTATATACTTGGAAACAGGACTACAATGATGAAAATAATGTTGGCCTGTTGTTGCTTGCATGGAGTAGTAGTGGAGTGAAGTCATGCAGTTGCTCCCAGATTTACCAACAATGCACTATATATATCCTCTTAATTAAATGACCCTGTGATCGTGTATAGGAAATGGAGGCTTCTGCTGATTTCTCTTGACTATGCCATACACGAAACAAGCAGCTTACATAATTATACAGTAGTTGTGTGTGTTTCGTGGCAATATTTTTTGAAGGACTTATTTACCATCCAATTTTTCTGACTACATCACAGGGTCCCTTAATTAGGCAGAGGTGGTGAAGGAGATACAGACATTTATTATCATGTTTTATTTGGTATTAATATTTTTGTTAGTTATTGTACAGTTCCTGCGAATAATTAAAAAGGGCCCTGTGATCGTGTATGACAATTGGAGGCTTCTTATTCCTCCTGACTATGCCACGAAACAAGCTCCTTACATATAGGTGTGTGTGTTTCGTGGCAATATTTGAAGGACTCATTGACCTCCAATTTTCTAACTACATCACAGGGTCCCTTAAGAGGTATACATACAGTCACTCCAACACTCGTATTATTATTATTATTTTATTGTTTTAGTAAAGTATCGTTTGGACTCGTCACATCGGAAAGGTATAGGGAGGGTTGAGCTGGGTCGGGTCGGGTCATGCATATACATTGTCATTGTATATATATATTGTCATGCACGAATTGGTTGCGAAATGATTCCTCCAAACTATGTCCCGAAACTGATTATAGCCTGGTCAGTATACACGTGCTTGCTGTTTTGTGGCACGGTGTGGAGGGATCAAAACACGGTGTGGAGGGATCAAAACACGGTGTGGAGGGATCAAAACACGGTGTGGAAGGATCAAAACACGGTGTGGAGGAATCAAAACACTCCACTTCGTCACCAATTATCACCACCTACAAATGGGGTTGGTATCCTACACTTAATTTAGTGGATTTTGTTTTCTTATTGGTGAATTGGATTCCTCCAAACTATGCCACGAAACAAATCCCCTGTTAGTAACATTGAGGGTATCTGTTGTTAGGCATAGTTTGGAGGAATCAGTAGCCTTCCACTTTAATTAATGACGAAAGGAGATGGTACAGCCACCGGGAATGACCCAAATATTACCCTGTGATTATGTCCTTCTCCTTTCTGGCTGGGGCTACCTCCGTCACACTTTGCCGTTGGTACCTCCGTCACACTTTGCCGTTGGTACCTCCGTCACACTTTGCCGATGATACATATCCCCGTTACCGCCCGTACCCGCCCCCACCCCCCCTGCTGAATCCACCCCCACCAAATCCACCAAAGCCGCCCCCTCTGCGACCCCCTCCGTAGCCACCCCTGCTGAAGCCGCCGCCGCCGCCACCAAAGCCGTCGCCACCGCCACCAAAGCCGCCGCCACCAAAGCCGCCCTTGCTGAAGCCGCCGCCACCAAAGCCGCCCCTGCTGAAGCCGCCGCCACCAAAGCCTCCGCCCCCATAGCCACCACCTCCAAAGCCGCCGCCGCCGCCGCCGCCATGTCCAAATCCGCCACCATGTCCGAAGCCGCCGCCGCCGCCGCCATGTCCGTAGCCTCCACCGCCGCCGCCACCTCTTAAGATTATCACCCTGCCTCCTCCTCTTCTCCTTCCTCCTTTTTTGCCTCCCTTCTTACTGGCCTCCCCGGACGACAGGAGGAGAAGCAGCAACAGAGTGAAGGCAAGGAAGGACTGCAAAAAAAAAAGAGAGGAAGAGGTGAACACACGAAGGAAATGGAAAGAGAAGAGAAAATAACAAGAAAGAGAGGAAATGTGAAAATACTCACTCGCCTACCCACCCATTAATCCATCCATTCATTCATTCATTTATTCATTCACCTACCCACTCACTCCCTCACTCACTCCCTCACCCACCTACCAACTCACCCACTCACTCACTCACCCACTCACTCACTCACTCCCTCCCTCACCCACCCACCCACTCATTCACCCAGTCCCTCTCTCACTCACTCACTCTCTCACCCAGTCACTCACTCACCCACCTACCCACTCACCCACCTACCCACTCACCCAGTCCCTCCCTCACCCACTCCCTCCCTCACCTACCCATTCACCAACTCACCCACTCCCTCCCTCACCCACTCCCTCCCTCACCTACCCATTCACCAACTCACCCACTCCCTCCCTCACCCACTCACTCCCTCACCCAGTCCCTCTCTCACTCACTCACTCACCCACCTACCCACTCACTCCCTCCCTCCCTCACTCACTCACTCCCTCACCTACCCATTCACCAACTCACTCACTCCCTCACCCACTCACTCAGTCCCTCTCTCACTCACTCCCTCCCTCACCTACCCATTCACCAACTCACCCACTCACTCCCTCACCCACTCCCTTACTCCCTCACCCACTCCCTTACTCCCTCACCCACTCACCCACTCCCTCACTCCCTCACCCACTCACTCACTCACTCACTCACTCACTCACTCACTCACTCACTCCCTCCCTCCCTCACTCCCTCCCTCACTCCCTCCCTCACCTACCCATTCACCCCCTCACTCACTCACTCACCCACCTACCCACTCACTCCCTAACTCACTCACCCACTCCCTCACCTACCCATTCACCCACTCACTCCCTCACTCACTCACTCCCTCACTCACCTACCCATTCACCAACTCACTCACTCACTCCCTCACCCACTCACCCAGTCCCTCTCTCACTCACTCCCTCACCCACTCACACAGTCACCCACTCCCTCACTCATTCCCTCACTCACCAGCTTCATCTTGGGCGCCTGTGTGTGCGTGTGTGGGTCTTCTCAGTAGCTTCCCACCTCCTTCAGTGCTGTGACGAGGGATGCACTGCAGTTTATAAAGGCTGAGAGGAGGTCCCAATGCTACCTGACGTCATCCAAGTAATTTTGGCCACGACAGCTTTTTTTTTTTTTAATCTTCCTTATCTTCCTTATTTTCTTTTTATCTTTTTTTTTTTTTTTTTTTTTTTTTTTTTTATCTTTTTTTCTTTTCTTCTTCATCTTTTTTTTTTTTAGTGAGGCTTCCGTGATGTTAAAAAACGAGTTTCTACGAATTATTTTATACGCATTTTTATCTAACATTTTTTTAGGAAGAATATATTGGTTGGTTTGTCGTGAGAGATTATAATATGCTATGGACATCATCCCTGTATGTGTGTGTGTGTGTGTGTGTGTGTGTGTGTGTGTGTGTGTGTGTGTGTGTTGTTTAATGCCAAGACAGAAAATCAACAACAACAACAACAACAACAACAAATATTTGCTATGAACCAACTTGTTAAATCGTCGTGTTTCGTAGTTTTTATGTAGGTGTTTAGATATTGTCTTTAGAACCCTGTGATCGTGCATGTGAATTGTTTGGTGGCTTCTGATTCCTCCTGACCATGCCACGAAACAAGCTCTCTCCATATAGGTGGTGTTTCGTGGTAATATTTGAAGGACTCGTTTACCTCCAATTTTCTGACTACATCACAGGGTCCCTTAATATAATTCCATTCATATGTAGTATTTTTCCTCAAAGTATTCCTTATCAAATTTTTACGGTATTGGTCTACTTCTTTAAAAATTCATTCTTATTATTTCATCTTTTTTCTCTTGTGACATTCTATCATCAAATATTTCACTTTCATGGCTTTAGCGTTGTATATTTTGACATTGAATGATGAAATATGTCACGACCTCACCCGTAATTCATTCGTCGTTTTCAAAGTCTCTTGGCAAGGTTGTGAGATTTCTAGTGGATATATATATGTATATAATTTTTTTTTCCATTGTCATATGTTATAACTAGTAATTTGCACGTATTTATATATTTTCTATTACATTTGATATAAAAGAAAAAAAAAATACACAAAGAATATTCTTTTTTCTACTTTTTAAAGATTGTATTATAATTATTTTCTTACTCGGTGCCAAGGTCTTGTAGCTCAGCTGATTGAGGAAGCATCTCTCACATTCCCTCACCAACAACAATCACTTGCTCATCTTCGTCATGGTGGTGGTTGTCACTGAAGCGATGTGGCTACGGACCATAGCAAAAAAATTACGCTTGCTTTTCAGGGAGCATATTTTCAGAGAATATTTTAAGAGCATTTGTTTTTTTAGCATTATATTAGTAGTAGTAGTAATAGTAGTAGTATTAGTAATATATAGAAAAGGAAAGAATATTAAAATAATACAAATTATAAATGAGAATCATAACCAAAAAAGATAATAATAATAATGATAATAATAATAACAATAATAATAACAATATAAATATCATAATAATATATCTTCAGTATCTTACCTCGTCTATCGCTAATCCGAATCTATTGATATTAATCCGGTTAATGGGCCTCTCTACAACACACCTGAAAGAAAAAAAAAACGTAAAACAAATTTGCATCTCATTAATTCTGTTTGCACTTCAGATTTTGCAATGAGTATGAAAAAGAATCGTCACACATTCACAGTCTCTCGAATTTAAGGAGAGAGAACATCTTTTTTTTGGTTAAATTGGAGAGCACTGATTCCTCCAAACTATGCCAGGAAACAGGACCAAATGAACTGATATAATGGTGGCCTGGTGTTGCTTGGATTAGTTTGGAGGAATCAGTTGCTTCAGAATTACCAATGCATCTGGACAAACCCCTTAAAATAAATAAAGTATACTGTAGATACATTGTTGGTAAATCTGGAGCAAATGATTCCTCCAAACGACTTCCAAGCAACAGGTCACCATTGATTTTGTTCATCTCATCTTGTTTACTGACATACTTTGGAGGAATCAAGGTGCTTTAATGTATCAAAAGTATTACAGTCTAACCCCTAAGGGAATTGTACTGAATTAGGTCGCCTTGATGCAGACAAATAACACTTTTTTATATACATATATGTTTAATAATTGAGTTGTTTCGTTAAGACTGTTTTTATTTTATTATATTGTTTTGTGTAACTTGTTTTTATTACTATTACTATTACTATTACTATTACTATTACTATTACTATTACTATTACTATTACTATTACTATTACTATTACTATTACTATTACTATTACTATTATTTTTTCGCATCTTTGAAGTTGATGAATGAAAAATGAGATGAGTTGCTGGACTGTTAACTAACTAAAAAGGACTGGGAATATTTTTATACTCCTGCTAATGTAGTCATGTTGATGTTATTGTTTTGAATAGTGAGTGAGTGAGTGAGTGAGTGAGTTGCTGCTTGTAGTAAATGTGGGTGATTGATTATTATTGCCCGCGACCGTACAGTGGAATGAGGTGGGTTGGGGGGGAGGAGAATAGTGCTTTCCTGATCCAGCACACACACACACACACACACACACACGGAAACGAGAAACAACAACTTGAGTCCTTGGGTTTTTCACTTGATGGATAGCCAGATGGGTGAATGCGTGAGGGGGTCATTTCCGCACGCACTCTTCCCTCGCACGCACTTTACCTCTCCCTCTCGCACACGCACTCTCACGCACTCTCCCTCTCGCGCACTCTCCCTCTCGTGCACACACTCTCCCTCTCGCTCACGCACTCTCCCTCTCGCACACGCACTCTCCCTCTAGCACACGCACTATCCCTCGCACGCACTCTCCCTCTCACGCACTCTCCCTCTCACGCACTCTCCCTCTCACGCACTCTCCCTCTCACGCACTCTCCCCCTAGTACACGCACTCTCCCTCTCACGCACTCTCCCTCTCGCACACGCACTTTTCCTCTAGCACACGCACTCTTCCTCTAGCACACGCACTCTCCCTCTCACGCACTCTCCCTCTAGCACAATCACTCTCCCTCTCACGCACTCTCCCTCTCGCACACGCACTCTCCCTCGCACGCACTCTCCCTCTCGCATACGCACTCTCCCTCTAGCACAATCACTCTCCCTCTCACGCACTCTCCATCTAGCACAATCACTCTCTCGTCACCCCTCCCCCAGCCCCTCCCCCCGTCCCCCGTCACCCAGCCCCCGTTCCCATAACACAGTGTCATGTTATTGTGAGTGAAAACGCTGTGTGAATTTAGCCTTTGACCTTCACTCTTCCTGTTCTTGCCAAAAATGACACACATACGAACACTGATCATAATTTATTTCATAAGGATTGGAAACCCTCTACTTTACCAAAAAAAAAAAAAAAGTAAAAAAAAAAATAAAAAATAAAAAAATAATAATAATCTCACTTACCTTGACTGACCACAGCGATAATGACGTCACAATATTTTCTGACTGTCACTGCTAGGAGGAGAGGGGGGTGGGGGGTGGTTGAGAGAAGCATAGTCATTGACATCCAAAAGAGAGGGGGGGGGGGGGGGGAGGGGGGGGGGGGGCTGGAAGTGTGTGTGTGGGGGGGGGGGGGGGGGCTGGGAAGTGTGTGTGGGGGGGGGGGCTACTGATTCCCACAAACTCTACTGGAAATAGATAAGTTTAAAAGTAATATTATGAGTAGAGAGAGAGAGAGAGAGAGAGAGAGAGAGGAGAGAGAGAGAGAGAGAGTAGCCCTCCATATCGTTCACAAGAGAGTACTTCTTGAAAAAAAAAAAAATTACATAAGTCAACCAAGCATGAGTGAGAATGGGAGTGGTTATGAGGGTATGCGTAAGTGTTGAGGAAAAAACACACACATACACACACACAGACTCTCATACATGCACACACATATTCACATACTCACACACACACTCACATACATTTTCACATACATACACATAATTATTCACACATATATTCTCTCTCTCTCTCTCTCTCTCTCTCTCTCTCTCTCTCTCTCTCTCTCTCTCTCTCTCTCACACGGGATGAGCCTGCTTTATGCCATTTCATTACAGTGTGGCGTAAGCATAGTTAATTGGGAATTGGAAAGTAAATATTGGCTGAGTTGGTTTAGACCTTCATTGATTACTGCTATCCATTACCACACGTCACTCGGTATTGTCCTATAAACCCTATTACAATATTGAATGACGGAGAATATTCTGGTGTTAAAACTAAGGGGGTAGGTAGATAGTACTGTTGTTGTTGTTGTTGTTGTTGTTGTTGTTGTTGTTGGTAAATCAGGAGCAACAACAGAAGATTACTCCAAACTATTCCAAGCAACAGGACACTATTATTTTTATCAATCTGTCTTGTTTCCTGGCATATTTTTTGGAGGAATCGAGGCACTCCAATGTACAGTACATAAAGTAGACTCTCTCCTTAATTAAACTCTGTCTGTAAAAAGTATGTAATATTTTGTTTTTCTGGTCTACTTTTTTTTTTTTTTTTTTTTTAAGGTGTGGGTATATAGGACTTGGGAAGGAAATCTCTAGGATGCTGATGGTATGTTGAGTGAGGTAGGAAGGAGGGTAATGTTGAGTGAGGTAGGAAGGAGGTAGGAGGGAGGTATGTTGAGTGAGGTAGGAAGGAGGTAATGTTGAGTGAGGTAGGAAGGAGGTATGTTGGGTGAGGTAGGAAGGAGGGTAATGTTGAGTGAGGTAGGAGGGAGGTATGTTGAGTGAGGTAGGAGGGAGGTATGTTGAGTGAGGTAGGAAGGAGGTATGTTGAGTGAGGTAGGAAGGAGGGTAATGTTGAGTGAGGTAGGAAGGAGGGTAATGTTGAGTGAGGTAGGAAGGAGGGTAATGTTGAGTGAGGTAGGAAGGAGGGTAATGTTGAGTGAGGTAGGAAGGAGGTAATGTTGAGTGAGGTAGGAAGGAGGGTAATGTTGAGTGAGGTAGGAAGGAGGTAATGTTGAGTGAGGTAGGAAGGAGGGTAATGTTGAGTGAGGTAGGAAGGAGGTATGTTGAGTGAGGTAGGAAAGAGGTATGTTGAGTGAGGTAGGAAGGAGGTATGTTGAGTGAGGTATGTTGAGTGAGGTAGGAAGGAGGTATGTTGAGTGAGGTAGGAAGGAGGGTAATGTTGAGTGAGGTAGGAAGGAGGGTAATGTTGAGTGAGGTAGGAGGGTAATGTTGAGTGAGGTAGGAAGGAGGGTAATGTTGAGTGAGGTAGGAGGAGGAGGGAAGGTGATGCTTTGCTGAGATGGGGGAATGATGATGATGGTGGTGGTGATGGTGTTGTTTTCCTTACTGTGTCTTTTCAACGGGGCGTAAAGAGAGAGAGAGAGAGAGAGAGAGAGAGAGAGAGAGAGAGAGAGAGAGAGAGAGAGAGAGAGAGAGAGAGAGAGGGGGGGGGGGGAGGGAGGAGAGAGAAATGTAGAAATAGTGTGCAAAATTGGGGATGAGAGAGAGAGAGAGAGAGAGAGAGAGAGAGGAAAGAGAGGAAAGCAGCAGAGAGATAACGAAAGAAGTGTTGGATGGAGAAAAGAGGAATGAAATAAAGGGAAGGGAAAAAAGAAGGAAAATATCAG